>JAQIXQ010000635.1:0-23903 GCA_034700485.1 Pseudosinella alba
AGTTCAAGGATAAATGTGACGTCAATGCAATGGAGTTCATTGCATTGATATTTGATATAGATAGTCAAATATAACAAGAACTTTGACTCGCCGTCGACTAAATTGGTATTTAGACCAGCTTGTGCTAACTCGTAATCGTAATGTATCATATCATATTTAACTTCAAAATTTGGGCCTCCCCCATTCCAATATGTTCACATGCATTTGACTACCGACAGACAGTATGGGTGATCAACAGACAACGCAGGTAAAACCAGCATTCATACCTGATATCATGCAACTGCGTAATAACTTCGTTTCAGACTCATGTCATGAAATTTAATGGGAGCTCTTAACTCAAAAGTAATAAACTGTGTTTTGCGGCCAAGCTCCTCAAAAGTAATATTTTTGTATGACATGGTTGACGTAGATGCAGAATGACAATAGGCTGGGTCTAGCCTGCTGGTGTAACAGCCAGGTATATAAGAAGAAAGTCTGAGTAACAAATCCATCAGACGAAAGACAATCATCTTGCTGAACAAGGCCAATAGTCAGAGCGGAACAACAATCAAGTAACCCAGGCAAAATCTCGGAACTGTTAACCAAGACGGGAAGATGAATTTTTTCCAACTTTACCTGGGGATCGCTGTCGCCCTGCTGTGTGGCTCTCTTGTGATGTCCTCTGCCACAAAGGCACCGCGGAAAAGTATGGCCCAGTGCGCCGATGAATGTGACTCCAAAGGTGGGGAAATGGAGTCCGTGTGCGGACGGAAGAAAATTGGGAACAGTTACGGCTATCAGCAATTCAGAAATGAATGTGAAGTGACCTGCACAGGTAACTTTAAAATTAAATCGAGACTCAAATCAGCTCACATTTCACTTCGCAATATCCATATGCCGCAGTTACTAATGCCCAACTTGTATTTATTTTTTTTTTTTGTAGGACGAGAGGTAGCGCCGATGAAGGAGTGCAGGCCGGACAACATGCCAACCCAGGACCCAAATTGGAAGCCATGAGCACATCTGTCATGCTGCACTGGGACCGGAAGCTGGACCAACTCAGCGGGGGATTAAACAATAGAAAATAATAATATTACATAAATAAAAATAAAAAGTGCTTTTACCTTTATTCATTATTGTAACAATGTTTTTGAAGGAGTTATTTTTCGAATTTCCAGAACAAATAAATACAAGAAATTATGTATTGAAAAAAAAATGCGATTATTTTGGCTCTTAATGAATAAAATTGTCCTAATTTTGATGATACGGCTATTATTCTAATTGATATTATAATGGATTATTTATATAGGTAATGTTCTCGTCTATATATTCCATGATTACAGGGACCTTTCCTTTGAAAATGCTCTAGTATTTATTTGTTTATCAATATTCTGCCATGTAAAACGTCACCGTGAACCGTGGAAGCATAGTTTTATGATGAAACATGATATGTTTGCTCATAACATAACATATTATGAGGAAAACGGCAGCACTTAATGGAACTTATGAAAGAAACCAAATATCTTCTCCCACATTCGAAATTTACAGTTTGGTTGCCAATGGTGAACCTAAACTATAAGCAAAGCCAGAGCATGGATAAAAGGTTATGAACCCATGAACTAATGAACTAATGAACTTTTATACGAGGTACGGCGTCTCCAATTTATAATTACTTTATCAGTGCAAAACATTCAAGTGAGCATTCAACATTCCTAGGCACAGCAAATAAGGAACTATCAAACTATTTTAGGTATAGCTAGTTATCAGTCTGACAAAGCACAGTCTGGTTATTCCCACATGGCACTGGGAACATCCCTTGTGGAAAGTTGGGACTGACATAGCTATAAAACACTGAGCAATAAACGTACGGGTGTCGGCGGACATATCTGTCGTCCCAGCTCTCCACGACACCTGTGTCAATTGGAGCGTTTGTCCTGTTCCATACAAACATGGACGGCTGACGTGACTCCCTTGCATCAGTCCAAACCCCTGAAAAAAATACAAGAAGTACGCAAACGATATAGTAAAAAGGTGGGTTATTTGCAAAGGAAGTGATCAAAGTTGTTGGTCACATGTCAAATATTTAATTGTTATTTTTACTACCCACCCCCGCCGGGATATGTATCAAGAACAGATGTAAGAGCATCCCATTCCTCCGCACTTTCAATCCTTGCCAGGACCAGTTGGAAGGAGCGACAGTAGTCCGAGGCCTTTGTCCAGTTCTACACATTACAATTTTGGTTTAGAGATAATTATAAATTTCATAGTTGTATAGTTTCATAGCCATTGCAATCAGTTTATTATTTTGTCTGCATTTGACGAAATTGTATTTGAGTGGAAGGGTGCATAATTGATATTTAAAAAAAAACAAGTCGATCAAAACCCCGACCATAGTCAATATTACGCAGAGTCAGCAATATTGAGGAAACTCAATTATCCAGGCATTATTTCCAAGCCAATGCTACCCATTAAGTCATGCTACCCATCCGTTTTAATAGGCAAATGATATGCAGAAGAATACGTTGACGAATTCATACAGTATGTGAATACAAGTTGCAAGTACTCCAAGGAAACTGACCCACTTTTCTGCACGTCCAGCCAATTATCAAATTGATAACCGGTCATAGTAATTTTAAAAAGTCTATTTTCGCAAAGCAACGCACCAACGCCACCACTAACTTTAAATTTTAAGAGTTGCAATATAAGTTGGACAAAAATAGATATCACCGGTTACACGATTAGAGCAAATAATCTTGTAAGTAGCAACGCAATGGTTTCCAAATGACTACTAAAACGCTACTTATTTAATGATGAATGATGTATTTATTTATGATCGGCCGGCTGCTTCGTTTCCTGATTGTAAATAATATATGCTGTGTCATTTCTTGTAATCAAACGACCTTAAAAATGACAAGGGAAAGGTTGCCACATGGATGAGAGGAGTCAACAAGTTCCCCCACCCCTATGCATTAATTTATCATCAACGGCTCTCATCATGAATGTATTAAGGTGCGTCAAACTATACTTTCCTGTCCTGTCTACTTGTTTCATTTGTTTCTCCAGAAGAAAAGTGTGGCTCTTTTCCTACTTGAACATGATTGCGGTTAAACATAAACATTAACATGTCTAATCGTAAGCGCGATCCATTCCATTCGCAATTTACACATTATATACTGCATCTAGAACTGAATGGACAAGTAGCACACAATCTTCAGGACGGATAATAAAGTTATGCAGGGCAACAGTGCCTGGATAATCTGACTGTAATTGATATAAATTCTCGACATTCTGGCGACGGAGCACAATCTGACTAGGTTTTGAGTTGATAAAACAAATCGCTTGAACTATAGGCCCCCTCTTCATATCTTACGTACGGTGGAGTAATGGGGGTTGACAAAATACACCTTTCCTTGAACGCGAATTAAGTACCTCAGGTCGGAATTACTAGGATCGTTGGTTCCTAAATATAAATGCAATCGTTATTCAATTTCCTTTACTCGGGGTTTGAAAATATTCATTAAGTTTACAAATTATCAGGAGCGACCAACCTGCAATACTTCCGTAATGAATCGGATCCGGTAATGAATCCCTTACAGGCAGCACCTTATCCACTATGATCGAAACTGATAACAAGTTGAATAGAGTTACATGGATCCGCTTTCCGTTGAGCATGGTTCCTTTTCCCGAAGGTAATTAGTCATTAAGATTAATATGCTGGTAGAAAGTTTTCAGTCGGAACAGACAATAATTAATCACCCGTTCGCCTGGGATAATCTGTTTTTACAATGAATGTGGTTTTGGTAAATCCAATTTGTGCGATGAAGGAAAGAAAATAAGATAAGGTTTGACGCTGGGATCCGTTCCTTTCCCATTTTCATCGACAAAGCATAGTTCCCGAATATGCTCAAACTGTTTGTTGTGGTTGGCACAGTCCTTAAATCCGTGGCGGATGTTAAGTTTGTTACCGCTGAGGAGTTCGAAAAATGATTTGGAATCATTTTCGACGATGAGCTCCATGCTGGGTCCCGATCCTAACATGCTTGGCTCCATTTATAATTGGTCTGGAAAATGATGAAACATTTTTTTTAGGTAATTTTAATTTTCTCAACTTGCCCCACATCATTGTAAGACAAAGCATTTTAAATGTTAACTCAGAAACTTTACTAACTTTGTAAAATACTTAAAACTTGACCGTCCCATCATATTTTCATGGCTGAGGATGATCAACTTGCAATTTTGGAAGAGGAACTGTACCCCTTCCAAAAAGTCGCTCAAGGGCGGGGTGAAGACAAATGGTTCATTTGTTCTGACATGGTCAGGAGGAGCCCAGCAACATTTACGGTGGAACAAGGAAGGAAGGTCCTTGGATGAGCTACGCTTGTCAAATTCAGTCGCCATGGAGCCCAATGAACTTCTCCAAATCTGGGAGTAAGCCTGATGCACTTGATAGTCCACCAGACGGATGAAGCTAGTTAGCCTCCGCTAACTAGCTAACATGTCGCTTTTGAGCCTGTTCGGAATAGCTGAGGCACTCATAACTGCCCTTATCAACCAATCTATTCTCCTGTTCCAACTCCTTCAAATGTTCCACCTCTTCTTGATACGTCTCGGGATCAAATCCGTCTTCAATCAAGATTGCCCTACATGCCTCTTCGATAATCTCCTCCATGTCTCCTTCAAAGGCCCTCAACCTCTCCATGATGTGTCGCCCATGTTGGGCTTGACATTCCAGGAACTCGTCCAGGGTGTACGTGACCCCATTTGTGATTTCGAGAAAGTTCGTTTGAAGTAGCAGCGTCTCCCGTAATTTTGACAACTCTTCCAGTGCCATCCCAAGAGCCCTTTTGCTGACCAGCATGGTCCTCTCCAGGGAGGTCCGGTAGAGGATCAACTTCTTCCTGCGGACCTGGCGACGCCATGTGGTGAAGCCCTTCCAGAGGCGGTATTTGGCAAAGAAAGGGATTTTCAGGAGGATGTCATATAGCCCCATCTCCATTTGAAACTGAGGGATGGAGATGAACTCCACAACATTCTGATTGAGGATGTGAAGGATCCCGAATTTACTAACGGTGAAGTAATCACCGTGACCCTTCTTTCCAGCTACTTGATTGTCTCGAACGATTCTACAAATAAAATGAACAACTAATTTATTGTCTTAGCAAATGCTTTCACCCTATGTAAATTACAATTTTATTTGTAATTACTTAAAATGATATGGATGGAACTGGGGATGCCCCTCGGACGGAGAATGGACCAACGGGATGTAGCCATCCCCATCTTGACCTTCAACATTCCCCATGAGCCGAGTAAATTCTGCCCTGCTGAGGGACTTGTTCTCAGGAATACCCCAAAGCTTCAAGGTATTCACCTCCATTGATGGCACTGGCAGTGGACGACCTCCACCAGGTCCAGGTAGTCGTTCCGGATGTTCTAAAATCATCATTGTTGCCCTCCTCCTGAATTTTTAAATATGCATTGGCATGTAATATAAATTAAGTCCACTGCCAATTATGCTAATTATAATTCGTGTTACTCAGGTAAATGGCTGGGCCGTGGTCGCTGACGACGGCTCCCCCTTTTGATTGGATCATCTGCTTCCCCCACCTCCATCCCCTCCTTAGAGCCATTGTTGGGGACCTGACTGTCATCGTTCCAGTTCATCTCTTACAGCGCGTGTCCAATTTTTTAATGAAAATGATATTTAATGAGTTGCTATTTTGATGGAAGTTATAACTATAATTAAGTACGTCGTAGTCTCATATTATTGACCTGGGACCAAATGGTTTGGAAGTTATTCCGAAATACCTTTTGGGTTTAGAAAGTAAGGGAGGATGGAACAGATTGTCTCTGATGGAGGGGAAGTTTGGTCGATAAATCCATTTTGGTCCATGCGTTACAAGTTGTAATTTACAACCTTCCCGTCTCCTAGGCCATCCCAACACAATTTGTCATGCACTCTGAAAAGTTATCCGCAACGCGTGTCATTTTTAAAATGATATTTTGTTTCTCCAAAAGTATGCGTGTTGCGCTTTCCTTTAATAAATTATGCAATTATGAAACCTCATCATGACAAACAAAATAAATTGATTAACACAACTTTATTTACAACGAGTTCATTAGCCTCAAAAATATTACATATATTTAAACTCAAAATTTATTTTATTTCGACGCCAGTGGATTTCGCATTGTTCATTCGCAGCCATTCATATCTCTCCCTTGTAAATATTAATGTGGTGGTCTTCCCCCCTCCGGACAGGAGGGTGTCCCCCCCTTCCAGAAGAATTGCTTTCAGTTTTGGCAGCCTCAGCTCCCACAGATTGGGATTAAACATTTTAACAGTCACCTCCACGACTTCTTTTGGATTTACCCTGGAATCTATTTTAAGTCGTTCCAAGTTCGGGAAGGCTTTGAATAAGTGGGTATTCAAATAATCCGGACTATCAAGTCGGAATTTAAGGGATTTGATTGAATAATTTGGGGTTGCATGCATACCAACCACACGTGCTGAAGGATCACAAGATGAAGATAGGGCCAGGGATTGTAGACGAGGGAATCTGGGCAAACTGTTCCACACCTTTTCCAAAATATGATCGTCCATTCCCAATGTTCCAGTTAGCTCCAATTTCCGTAGTTGGAAGGAATCCATGAACTGGAGCATTTGAGCCACATCCCCACATAACAAAATATCAATTACGAGTTCAACCAGATTGGGGAACAGACTGGAGTACTCCTTCCTCCAATGAAAGGAATTGATCCCCAGTATTGTGATATGGGAGGAGTTGGCAGCTATCAGCGAGTGGGATAACTCTGCCGAGTAATCGACCCCGGCAGATAGGCACGGTAAATCGATCATGTCCAGTGTCTCCAACAATGGAAGGGGAGGAAAGTACCCTTTTCGGCTTTCTAGAAAGCAGTTCGCTTTCTCTAGTTCCCAATATGAGCCACCCGGGACCCTTGTTAATTTCAAAGGTTTCAGATTTGGGACCTTGCCCAAGATATGGAGTAAAATTTCGCAGAAGCGGAGTGGTTTCAGTGAGTGGCAGCATTTTATAAACTGAGGCAGCTAATGTGACCGCCAAATATGGAGACCGTTTTCAGAACCTCTGGCCAAAACTCCTCTGATAAATCATAAGATCCTCCGTGCCTCCAGAAAGTGGCCCCAAATATCTCCAGTGACTTCCCGGGAAATGGGTTCCAACCTGGTGGAACAATTTCCAGACCCGGAAGGATATATTTCAGGACGGACAACTTGGTGGAAGGGGGTACTGGAATCAGGGGTTGCCCCCAGTCCATTCCAAACAACCCTCCCGATATATCACGCATTGGTATTGGTTGTTGTAGGATGCCTATACTTTGTATATGGCCATCCTCAAGGTTTTCATTGATATTATGGGGCCTCCGCATTCTCCACAAGTTCTCCAGGAAGGCATCCACTCCATGGCGCCATCTCCTGCAGATAAATCGACAGGAGAGCAACTCCTCACTACTCAGCCATGGGAAGATATGGGGGATCACCTGAATTTGAATATATAATTAATTATCATTTATATGATTCGCCAGGTGGCTGCATGTGACTTATATTGGTAGTTCAAACTGTTGCTCAAATTTGAATGAAATGAATAACCTGATCAAATAGCCACCAATATGGATTGTTTAGTACTTTGCCCTTCAGGGTCGGCCATGCCTGGAATACGCGGAGAATATCGGAGGATTCCAACAGGCCCATAATCTTCTCCCATACCTGCAACAAATATATACAAAAACTGTATTATATTTAAAGCCATTCTTTCATTATTTGAAAGATTTCATCATCAGTTTTTTTTATCGAAGAGAACAAAAAACGGAGAAAAGTATTTAGTATAAATGCTACGCCCATAAAACATAAACAGGTATACATGATGTAATCTTACTTCCTCCGGAAATATGTAGAATGGGCTGGGATCCAGGAACTTGCTTGGCTTACAAGTGGTATTTACACAGATGGGAAAGTATCTCGAATACTTTTCGTCTTTGGAGTAATTTTCCATTTTTGCTTTTCCTACATTCAAGTTACTAATTAGTAATACAAATTAGCAAACCAATATATGAGCACTTTCTAATACGATGTAGCGAAATTAGAAACAGGAAGCAGTGTTCTGAACCCGATCATCTCCTTGCTTTCAGTCCTCAACCCTCTGACAGAACCTGGATAGGGGAGATATGGGGAGATAGGGCCAGAAGACAGCACACAACGTATGTTATCATAATATTCTAGATAGCACACCACTAGTAGTGAGTCACTTTTATATTGCATGCTCACATAATATATGCAACATATGAAGGAAAATATATTCACACTTTTATTTTCACAATTGGATCACATTGCAAGAGAGCAAGGGGGTGGTGCGGTGGGACGAGAAATCGATAAAAACACTTATGCAATAGCAAACATATATCATTAAGTAATATGGGGGAGTTGAGACTTGATGTGGCATTTTAGGTGCACGGAAAAAGACTTTACTTTACTGGCTAACAGATGCTCATTTAATTTCCAATAATCAAAACAATAGCATTCGATATTAAATTTGACCCGGGATGCTGTCATCGCTGCCAATTATATAGTTCATATTTTCATATGGTTGTTAAACAAATTATATATGTGCACACCTTCAACATAAAGACATTAAGTAGCATGTGTAATGTAAACTTTTTAGACAATTTTATGACCCTGCAACAGAAATTATTTTGACATTTCTGACGCCGATTTAACTTAATTTTAGACAATATTTCCCTCCAAATTCCTTTCAAGGTCAATCCATGTTCCCTCCAATTTTTTTTCTAAATTCTATCCATGTTCCCTCCAAATTTCCTTCATGGTTCCTCCAAGGTCCGTCCAAATTCCCTCCAAGGTCCCTCTAATTTCCCTCCAAGGGTCCTCCATGTCTTCAACCGAGATCCCTCCATACTCCCTTAGCAGCTTCATCCAACGTTTCATATTTCCTAATGACATGTGTCCTTAGAGAACAGTTCACGAACGAAGCGAAAAGGGTGCTGTAACGGGGTTGTCCGGGGATATCCGGGCCTACAACAGCTACGCCATGCAGTTACTGTGAAGTAGCTTGGAGGACTTGCTTTGTCCCATATACTGTAAAAATATACCCCGTATACCGTATACTGGCCGTTCAACAAAAATAGGAATGCGGGCGTTAGACATTCGTCCTAAATTATGCTTATCTTAAAATTCGTTGATGAATTGTAATCTACAATGTACTATACTAAATGTACGACTATTGAAGTACGCTTACTTTGAAATGTTTTGAAATTGACAGTGTATCATTTTACGAGAGGCCAAAATTTAATTTTGTGACGACTGTGTACCATTTGCATGATGATCTAACTTCCAGTCAAATATTCCCAAGTCGATATTGTAGTTCCAAATATTGGTATAAATAAAAGTAATAAAGGGTAGATCAGTCGGTGGGAGAAAGCTGAAGCAAAGCTAGCTGAAAAAATACCCGAACATGCAATTTTTATTCTATCAAAATATTATTTTAAAAACTATTATGGCATTACTAGGCACATTGCATATATTTCCAAATAGCCCGCATGCATCATTCAATTCATTCATTTCCTGATACATAATGGCAAATGATATCCTGTATCAACTCATTGCCGAATTTTATTCTAGCCGACGTTGTCAGAAGATGACTGACAATGGAGTCAAATTTCATTATCAATCAATGGCCTTCCATGTCCTCACCAAGTCACCAATTATGGAAGCTGGACCAACCCAGTTATTTAAAATCCATAATTCACGCCTGCCTGGAAGTTACGAGTTGGTTTTATCAGACAGGATTTATCCAACCTGCTGAACATCCACATTCACAAAAGCACGCATAATAAGAAAAGACACCGTACTCATTCACGTGGTCTCAACTTCCTTCACTAGACATTCAATAGGCACCGACACCGACGTTGACCCAACGTCAGCCAATGGCTGTCAATGAAATCACTGTAATATGTGACAACGCTACATAGCAATAGCTTTGGGAGGATGGGAAGGAAAGAATGTGATGCAGTCAGCAGTATGTGTTGTGGTACACGTGCGTAATTAACTCATCTTTATCAAAGAAGAATGTTCTAGATAGCTACATTTGTTACATCATATGAGGCGATTTACTAACTAGCATGATCATGTTCATGTCCTTGTATTGTTTTAGATGCGATGTTATAATATACAACATTCTTATGAGTTAATTGCACACGTGGACTGTTAAATATGCTGTCTCAAAAGACTGCATCATGTTTTCCGCTCCTCACTCTCCAAAAGTTATTTCCCGTGTTGTCACACAGTTCGGTAATTTTGAAGAGAGTTCTTGGCTGCATAAAACCCAAACTGTCGCAACTGAACATATTGCACGACAGTAAACCTACTTATAATTAAACGACGTAACAATAATAGTCATAAAATGAACGGATGTGTGCCATTGTCTCAAGACCGAACCAAGTAAACTAATAATGTTACCTATATTGCTCATCCATTGTAGAGGTGGGAGTAGACTGTGCCCGCTCCGATCCATTATCATATGGCACGGGTATTAACTTGGACTTGGACAGGACGGATGGGCGACGGACGGATATAGCCAGGTATGCCTATATGCCCCTTGCCCCAAAGGAAGAATCCTTTTTGTGTTACTAGGATGGGCTAAGTGCCTTCTCATAGCGGCTAGTGCGTTCACCCGTGAAATTAATTGGTATTCACGTTTGCATTTTTTTTGTCATTTTCACTAACAGTAGGCCGTAAACAGGAGGATATGGTATGACGAAATACGAATGCTCGAAACTCAAAAGCAAGCTTAAGCTATTTTCAATCCTCTCTCTCTCTCTCTGTCGCCTCTCTTTCTCTGTCTTTCGGATGGACCATGAAGGTCGAAATCTCTCCGTTTTTAGAGTGTCCCCAGGTAACACAATGTCTGAGGCAAATAACAGGAATCCCACGGGCGGGCTTATGACATGTCCAAAAAATCCCAACTCTAAATTCAATGACGCAAACTTCTTGATATCAGGATGTCAGAGCATGTGGAATGTGGAAATTATTAGTTTGCGGCTCAATTGAGTAGTGGCAAGCACGTAATCGGGTGAAGACGCTAAGAACCAAGTGTAGTTACCTTGCTGAAAATAAAATGTTTGTGGAAGGTGTAGGTAAGGTCCAGAAATCGGAAATCCCGAATAATTTTTGCTTAGATTACGGATTACATAATTTTTAAGTCCGGATTACGGATTACTTGGTCGGATTACATACAAAAAAATTATGGGATTACGGATTACAATTGGGATTGCAGTTGACCTTTCTTGCAGTTGACCTAAATTTGGTTTTTGTATGTACCAATTTACTCGGAATGTCTAATTTAGTATGAAATACAGTCTAAAAAACTATTTCACAATGAGTTAAAACGCAACTAGCATTCAAATTTGTTTTACTACTTCAAATGTTTTAGATTTTCTTTAACAGAATTCACAATTTAGCCATATTTATTTTTGGTTTTTGTAAGCCCCAAAATTTGGAGCGTTGGGATTACAGAGATTGCGGATTACAGTCCGACATATCTCTGGATACTGGATGGGATGACGGATTCGGATTGTAATCCGTAATCCGAATCCAAGTTGGATTACAGTGTAATCCAGGATTACTTCCAATCTCTGGTAGGGTCATATTATAATCCGGTTCTGGCTGTCTCCTGCCGTTTTGAATTCAGCCACTTTGCAGACCAGGAACGTTGCCTTCCAAAGACTTACATAAAAAAAAATATAGGAATGCTTAAAATGAAGTAAAAATTGGTAGTTTAGCCAACTTGAGCTAACTCGAACTGCCTCATCTTACTTCAAATATTAGCCTTGATCAATGAATCCGATCCCGCCCATTGTTCCAATATGCTATGCTCACTTGCATTTCACAACTGACGGACATATCATATGACCAACAGACAACTCAGATAAAACCAGCATTCATACCTGACCTCGCACATCTGCTTGAATAATTCCATTTACGGCACATGTCATGAAATTTAATGAGAGCTTATAACGTAAAGCTTCTCAAAATTAATATTTTAGTATGACATGGTGACGTGCGAGTATGCATGCACGTCAAAACCACCGTTGTCGCATTCTGATGTGGAATGACGAAAGACTACGTCTAGCCTCCTGGCGTTATCACCAGGTATATAAGAGGGACGCCAGAATAACAACTCCATCACAAGAAAGACAATCATCTTGCTGAACAAGGCCAATAGTCAGAGCGGAACAACAATCAAGTAACCCAGGCAAAATCTCGGAACTGTTAACCAAGACGGGAAGATGAATTTTTTCCAACTTTCCATGTGGATCGCCATCGCCCTCCTCTGTGGGTCCATTGTGATGTCCGCCGCAAAGGGACCGCAGAAAAAACAATTTTTACAATGCCAAGATGAGTGCAAGGACAAAGGCGGGGAACCAGATTCCGTGTGCGGGAGGAAGAAAGTGGGGAACAGCTACGCCTATAAAGAATACAAAAATGAGTGCGAGGCGACATGCGTAGGTAATATCAATATCCTTTCAAAATTTTGCTCAATTCGGCTCACGTCGCAATGTCTATAAGCTACAGCTACTAAAGGCCAACATTTATTTTATTGTTTCATTTGCAGGACGGGAGGTGGTGCCAATGAAAGAATGCCGACCGGACAACATGCCAACCCAAGATCCAAATTATAAGCGAGGAAAATAACTCCTGCTGGACTTGGACCTGAAGCTGGACAAACGGAACTGGGAAATTAATCAATGTAAAAGAAGAGCAAGATGATGCAACTACAAATTTAAATCAACTTTAATTTCACATATTGTAGCAAATCCTTTTGAAAGATTTTATTTTTGAATTTCAATAAACACTAAAAAAATATGCATTGAAATAAAATGTAATTAATGTCAATCAAAATCAGAATTGATAATATCCCTACATGGGATGATGATAGGAGACAGGTGTTTTGATTTTATTTAAGGATTATGCACATGGGCAAGGTGCTCCTCTTATCTTTACCATGATTACAGGGACCATTATTTCGTACAACTTTAACTCTTCTCCTGCCTAAATTACATGCCGATTTGCAATCAAAAATCATGCCGGTATTTGTTCACGAAGAGCAATATTCTGCTCGATTCTATGCATATGAAACGGACTGGGAACTCTGTCACAAGGGTTATTTTTACAAAGAAAACGATAACAGCTGCACGTAAATTATGAAAAACACCAAACCACATACTTTTCCCCATATCAGAAATTTACTCTGTAGTTGCCAATGGGTAGAGGAACCTAAAATATAAACCAAGTAGGATCATGATTACGGACATCAAATGAACTGATCAACTTTTGAAGTAGGTCCGGCTATTCCCGGAATTGTTAAAATATTGTTCTTAAATTTTTACAGTCAGCATTCAGAATTCATTGCCAAGCAAGTAATGAACTCGGAATTGAATTTAAACTGTTTAGGTTTACCTAGTTATCAGTCTGGCATAGCACTGTCTGGTTATTCCCACATGGCACTGGGAACATCCCTTGTGGAAAGTTGGGACTGACGTAGCTATAAAACACTGAGCAATACACGTACGGGTGTCGGCGGACATATCTGTCATCCCAGCTCTCCACTAACCCTGTGTTAATTGGAGCGTTTGTCCTATTCCAAACAAACATGGACGGCTGACGTGACTCCCTTGCATCAGTCCAAACCCCTGAAAAATTAAGGAAACGCAAACTGTATATAATAAAAGCTGGGTTACTTGCAAAGAAAGTGGTTTAAGTTGCGGGTCACATGGCAAATACTTGATTTTTGTTTTTAAACAACTAACCCCCACTGGGATACTCGTCGAGAGCAGCTGTGAGAGCATCCCACTCCTCTGCACTTTCAATCCTTGCCAAGACCAGTTGGAAGGAACGACAGTAGTCAGATGCTTCTGTCCAGTTCTACACATTGTCATTTGGGTTTTTGGATGATTACAAAATTCATAGTTCTATGGTTTCATAGGCATTAGATTTACTTTATTATATTATTTGAATTTCATGAACTTCTATTATAATGGAGGTGTGCATGGCCGATAATCGAAGCCAAGTCGATCAAAACCCCGGCCGCTCAATTTATAATATCGAAATATATTTCATGGTTAAAAATATGCACAGTGAGCAATACTAGGAAAACTCAGATTATCCAGGTTAACTTTCTGGAAACCGGCACTGTCCTTTAGATCAACGCTACCTTTCGTTCTAATCAATATCAGTTGCGGTTAATAACTGGCATCTATGATCGTATAAGTGGGATCCATAGACAATTTTCACTTTTAATTACTGCATCCTATTCGTTACATTATAAACATGCATTTGCACTTACGATTAAGAATGGACAAGTAGCAAGTGCAGCCTCTGAATTGTGCTTGGATAATCTGACTTATAGTTTTTATCAATTTTCGCCAATCTGACCGGGCTTCGAAAAACCAAATTACTTGAATTATAGGTCCACTTTTTTATATCTTACGTACGGTGGAATAATTGGGGTTGACAAAATATACTTTCCCTTGAACGCGAATTAAGTATTTTAAGTTGGAATTGTTGGGATCATTGGTTCCTAAATATAAATACAACTATTGAGCTTCATATAGTCAAATTTTAAAATTCTTATTAAGATAATAAATTTTCAGGACCAACCAACCTACAATGCTTCCGTAATGAATCGGTTCCGGTAATGAATCTCCTACAGCCCCCACCTCCTCTATGGCGATGATTATAATTACCATAACTGATGACAAGGAAAATCGAGTGAAAGGGACCCACATTCTGTTAAACAGTTTTCTAACGTTTTTTCGAAAGCAATTGCCCTAAGTATAATGTTATTTAGTTTTCAATTGGAGGAGGCAATAACTATTCTTTAGTACTCCTGGCAAAAACTGTTTTCACAATATCTTCATTCGTCTTCAAGTAGACGATCACTGATAATGAGGCAAGAGGGGCTCCACCGAGACGCTGTGTTGCTACCCGATGAGTTCTGCTTAACTAGTGTTTTGAACTTGATATAATTGCATTTTGAGGTTGGCCTTTACGCAACTATGTGACTGATCCTAAGGTTAAATATATGCGGAATTGAAATTGAGATTAAAATAATGGGGAAACTGGGCTTGCAAGTTTTATAAGTATGTATTGCGCATCATTGTTGAAAGTATACAGTATATTGGAGGAGGTGGTCAGCAGTTTTAAACCTTAGGTTGCCTGCAGTAAACAAGTAGCTTATGTCAAGGTTCCCGGGTGGATCCATCTTCCCTTCCTATACATAGCAGCGTTTCCCATGCCACTTACTTTGAACTGATTGATTGCAATTGCAAATTTGTGGTTTTGTTTGCTAGTAGTATGGACACTGGATTTCGAAGCCATATATCACATTTCGACTTCAAAATTCATTAATGAAAAAGTTTAGAGATAAATTCGCATAAGTCAACCAAAACTGGTGCTTCGATCAGTTTTGACATAGGAGGTTTAGATACTCGTATGAAGTCAATCCAATGCACAACAAATGGGAAAAAATGATTACGACTGAATCCAGGAGAACGTACATGGACAGGTAGACAGGTAAAAGAAGTAAAGTTATAACTACGTTTTCAGCTTCGCTATTATTCGGCAATGCATTTTTGCAAAAATATGAATACTAGAACCAGAACCAGAACTATTAATCTGTTGCCGGTTGGCTGATTAATACTAGAACACCAATGATATCTTTTCGATCCAATTTAGCCTTTGCTTTGGAGAGCAAATCAAATTGAAATATGTCCGAATAGTTCCAGTTTGTTGCGTCCGCTCAGCTTCATACTAAATAAATGAATTCTTTGCATGAAGCAATTCTAGAGTGTACGCACATATGTTTACATTCCAATACCTGTAATTACAAATTCATTGCTATTTGCAAATTGGCTAGATAATTTATCATAATCTGGTGATCTCTTCATTGTCCAATAGAAAATCAAAAACGCATGGCATTCGTATGGAGTGATAGAATAGATTTCGTAAATAAGTGCTTACAAATCTATTTTAGTATTGATTTATTATAAAACAGTTGCTTAATAAGCAGGATGGATGATATGAGAACGGGACAAAAATGATGTGCATAACACTGACCTGTGTGAGGAAATCAAAACATCAATATAACATTCCATTCTCATTCCCCGTCAATCCCCGGCCCAAGCAAATAAGTTTGTCCCGTTTCCCACCAAAGTTCAATACTCCGCAAGCAATTTCTGGGATTCTGGAACGCTTTTATCACAAATTAGTATTATTCTAAAAAAAATATTAATAATAATTTGAATAAAAAAAATATCCTTAGCGTCCATAGCTTATTCATTCATAGACTTCGCAATAGATTAGTATGGTCTATTTAGTAGTAAAAACACTCTGGTCTTCAAAAAGTAAAACTCGCCATATGATAGAGTGTGAATATTTGTGATGTAAGACAAAAGTTAGTGGCATTTTATTTAAGTAACCAATTTCGTTTCGGGATTGACAAGCTATATGTTCTGGCACTGGCACTCGTTAAAATTATTTACTACATGAAACAAGCATAAACTTTCAACCGAACGTCCGAGATTGTGGCTACCTACCTGCAGCCATAGTTTAGCATTACCTTCGACTTCACGGCTCATAAAACGAAGTTTACGACCCCTGCACAATTTTGTTTTCTTGGGTGCAACGGAAACCTGTTTCAAAGTAGCTCCACTGTCAATGAATGGGTTGATTGTGTTGAGTTTGAGTTGGGTTAACGTGCTAAGAAATACGTGGTTGGTAATTTCTATTAAGGAGTCGGTCCATGTGTGCATGTAAGATGATCCCCCTCCCATTTGACTGTGCTAGACTAGGGAAACTGGGTGTGACTGAATAGGTTTCTAGCTAGAACATGATAGGAATAAGCAAAATTACACAATGTGCGGTTATGTAATGTTTCGAAAACTCATTTGGAGATTTGCCGTTCAGCTTTGATGAGAGAGAAACAATGAATTTGATTTATTGCTTGGTTGAAGTTGCCCATGTTCAATGTATAAAAGGTATATTTGATATATAGTAAAAGGTTAAAATGGAATTTAAATAACATCGCAGAAAAATAAAATACAAGTCATCGTAAATGCATTTTTTATTTATTTACCATGTAGGTATATTTGCATGTACTTTACTTCATATCTCATGAACGCATAATTATATAACCTGTTTACGGATTTTTAAATAGCATAATATTAATCAAGGTTAACTTCCCAATGTAAATAATTATCTTCTTGTCTTTTGTCTATCTATCCACTATTTCCATTCAGGAGTTGACGCCGACGGTTAGTATGTAAGGTAAGGGAAGCCCCAATGGGAGAAGCCGGTGTGGGTTCTGCAGTCATTGTGGCCGGTGTTGTTGTTGTTGTCGTTGTTGTTGTAGTGGTGGTGCTCGTTGTTCCGATGGTGGTGGTTCTGCTTTTAACAGGATTACATTTAAATCTAGGGATGCACCGGGACAACCTCCCTGTGATACAGAAGCAAAAACCGCAAGTCACGCTTGCGGGAGCCCAAAATGTTCCAGTGGAGCATGGTGCCGCGTAAATTGAGGGAACAAAATGCACGTTGAATGAATCTGTTGGAGAAGTTGATCACATTGAACATAATTTAATATTGCTCATGCTTGGTTTTAAAATGCAAGTTATATTTATTAACTTCCAGAGTTAAAGAATTTCAGGATAAAAAATATATTTAGTTATAATTGAGGTGTCACTTACACTCCATGTTTATTGTTGCATGAACTAATGCAAACAAGGAGAAAGCCAGTATATATACCTTAAACGACATGTTTGACTAAACTGGATTTTGATCCCCTGTTCGGTCAGTGTAAAATGAATTTAAATGAATTTAAATGAACTGAAAGAGATTCGTCAATTATTTTCTAATATCGGGAAAAGATTATGCCGAGTGAGAACCTGCACATAACAAATTCACTGAAGGAATGACTCCGTCATGTTTGTCCTTGACTTTATATAGAATGGCAGCAATCGACTCACTGACTTAAAAAAAAATACTTGCCCAAGTTAACCAATTAATAGATGGGCGTTGTTCCATGCCTCCATCATCAGACATATGTGTTGAGGCTGCAAACTTGGAGCAAGGGGTTCAGCTTATGGTCGTTTAATTTTTTAACTGGGCTAGTAATAAAACGTTCCCCAGTTTACACAGTTTCACTCTTCCTTGCCAATATGAAGTAATTGCAAAAATCCGACTCTTGCTTTTCTTTTAAATTGAAAGGAAAACCAATAATGTACAATGGGCGTGAAGTCACACATTGGGGTAGGAATTTATTCTTCGGCAACATTGTTTCCCATTTTCAATTTACTTGCTAAAAGTTCCCTCAAAGACTTTCTCAAGATAATTGATAGGTTGTTGAATTTTTACTTCATATTATGGATAGAATTTAATAATATACCACTTCGAGGTGGGAGAACATAGATTAGTAAAAATAAAAATACGACCATGATAATGGAGCTATATTGAATGGCGACGTACGATTAATGTGCGCTTCGATACGTCCTGCCAGAATAAGATAGGGAATGTACTGCCATGAAGATTTAAAATGCATTGGTATATATATATATATGATATCACATTATGATATTGAATCAAAATATTTGAATATTATTTTTTCGGCTCACAATCATCTACATGAATGGGCATGACTGGGTTGTAGTAAAAATCATGAAAAATGAAAATGGCTAGAATTAAAAATAAAACTTTAAGATAATCAGCACCGACAGCCCCTATCTAATTAGTCACATTCATATTGTTGATTTTCATAATATTGGGCCTCTGCCCTGCTGTCTGCCCGCAATCTACAATTTGCAATTTATAACAGTAATAGCAAAGCAAACTGTATTGAAAATATGCAAATTGGGCGCGGCGTGGTATTCTGAGTCAGTCTGAGTGAGTCTGAGTGAGTTTTGTAGGCTTGCAGGGCTCATTAATATGTCAAAGTAATTTATCAGGAAGGAAAGGGACACCAAGCATGTTTACTCATAGTCGGACTTTGATTTCCGCCGTCATATATCATTAGAAATGTCACGCCAATGATGGATTGAGTGTGGGTTGTATGGACATGGCATGAATATGATTGCTTATTTAATGTTACCTTGAAATTGCACTTGAAAATTATTCTAAAGAATGCAACCTAACCTACCCATTAGTCAAAAGTATTTGCATATATTTATTGGATGGACTGGCCTAAACGATTGCTGGCTCATGATCGGACATAAGTCGTCACAGGTTTTACTGAATCATGCAGCGAAAGTTGTTGGAAACATTAAGTAGTTGGCTACATATTAAACCCTTCACTCATACTTCTACTTGAAAGCTGAAGAAAGAAATGGAGCGAACAAATAAGCATCTCAGGAGTTAGTCAAATGAATCAATAAAACGTGCATGCTTTATTTCATCAACAAATTTCAAATATATATCTCATTTGCACGATTTCATTGCAATTGACTTAAATTGATTGGATAAAATGATTTTTGAACTAGATATTCAAAGTAAAATTCCCCAGTAGTAATCCAATCAACTACTTGGCGGGCCCCTTCATCCATTGGTAGGGCGGAGAGTTTGGAGTCCCCCGCCGCAATGAGTTTGATCCCACTCCTCTTCATAGCCTGAAAAAAAAATGGTTCATATTAATCAAAATACCACTCATTAGAACAGACACGTCATATCAGAAAAATCCTTTTCCGTTGGCCAATAATCTAATTCACCTTCACATTCAAGGGAACACGGTCCCTTGAACCACTTATATTTGTTGCCTTTCTTTCCACACAACTGAGCTGGGGCCGAGTCGTATTTGCACTTTTTGGCGCAATCCTCCTTGGGTCCCTCCGTTGACGCTCCTGTTCCCATCTGGATTGTCCCCAACAGCAGGGTCAGGACGATTAAGATGGCCGGGATGGTGAGTTTCATCGTGTCTCCAGTACCTTTCTCCAAGTAGGCTGCTAATGGTTGGCAGGATTGTAGTTGAGCTTGAGTGATATGACAAGTGGTCTCCTTCTTTTGCAATGATGTTCTTTCCGAAATAAGTAAAACCCACGGAAAGCAAACTAGAACCCACGATCCGAATGCCAGTTACTATGCTGCACGACACCACATATTGTTCCCAGGGGAAGATGGGACGCAAACTGCTTGTTGTGCAGTTTGCGTCATATTATACATCAGATGTCGTCAACCCAAATTTCATCGACGCAAATTATCCTCGCGTAATAATAAACAAATTAATTACCCTTGTTTTCAATGATCCTGATGGGCTAACCATTAGTATGATAATTATTGTTTAAAAAGGTTTGCTAAAATGAGGTGAGATGAGAAAAAATTTTGAATCGGGGCTTATTTAGGAATTATCCTTGGATCTTCTCAAACCATTTTGAAATGTAACTGGTTGCATTTTTCAGTAACCTTTATTTCTCCCCATTCGCATTTGACTCGCGTCATGCTATATTTACATAGATTATGCATAGCATTATGGTCTCTAACGGGTTTGAAAGCACTCTTCAAGTAGAAATCGTTCCAGGGAGTGGAGCACATGAGGTTGGGATTCCCTATTAATTCCATAGAATGAATGATCTTGATCGGGATAACTCTGAAACAAATTCATATAATTGTTAATCCATTTATTCATTAGTTATTTGGTCTTGTTTGGTTTTAATATATATTTCATGGCTGGAAATTACATCGACTGTCAAATCTTAATCAATCTTACCAACTGATGAAAAAAGATATCGCGAGTATCGTGGCATTCTGATAATGGACATTGTTATCGGCCGTCCCATGAGTCAACATGAACTGCTTGTTCCAAATGTTCTCCACATTGCTGAAGCTGGTCAGCAGTGTGGAGTCCCATGAAGCGCTCCGTGTAAAATGACCCTGTCACATCCTGTGACTCACAGGAAGTAACCCCATCTCCTTTTGATTGTTGGCCTGATTAGCCTTTTTTGCTTAACAAATTATATCATGCCATAATTTCTCCAGTTGGTGCGCCGGGCAGCCAGCAATCCCACACTTGAACACGTTGTCCATGCCAGTCTCCAGCACTTTGATGGTGGCAAAGCCCACATAGCTCCAACCAAAAATTGCCATATTATTATTGGCGTCAGCGTCTCCGTCAAATATCTGAGGAAGGAAAGGACAGTCACCCAAAATTGACTCATTGGCAACAGCGATGATTTTGATTATTCCCTAGGTTCATCCACGAGTGGGTCACTGAAGCCAGTAACGAAATCAAACCAGATTTCTCAGATAACTCAGATTTCCATTTAGAATAACAAGATATTAGATTTTCTTAAAATTGAGATGATTTTAATAAATAAAAATACATTACCCAAAATTAACTTTAAACATGTTGTAAAGCTGTAGGTTGATAGTCTTGAGGGAAGCAAGTTATTAGTTCCCTACTAGAGCGGCTGTTGGACACTTTCAGTTAGCCAGGACAGGAATTTAAGTGAGTATGGACCAAACTTCCGACCAAACACCACAGATAAAATTATTGGGAATTGAGGGAACGCGAGTCAAGAAATTAAATATACCCATTATTTTTCTCATAATACTCATTATTTTTATTGCAAATCATTACATTATCATTACATTACTTTCATTTCATTTACTGCTAATTGTAATTGTAAGTTACCCAAAACTGTGTTTTAATTCCTGCAAAGCAAAATCATATCATGCATTTTTGTCATTGTCCAAGAGCACGCTTAGCCCAGCAACAAAGTCAAAGTCACAAACATTGAGACATTCACTCATGTAGACGGATGCATATCCAGCCAGGTGCATCAACAAAGACTGGGACGACGAAGCCCTCCACAAAGTAAATGCAAACATCCGCAACCCAAGCTTGAAGAAGCCACGCATTCCTTAACGCACGGTTACATTCTTGACAATTTCAGGACAACCTTCCCCGTCTTATCCTCCTAATGCAATCCTGTTTGTGGAAGAGAGCGAGAAGCAAACTCACAATTCCTGTCAATGCATTTAAGCCCTCTCCACAACTCCGAGGCAAATGTACAGCCCGATCCACTCTCCCTGCGCATTCAGCGCGGGCTAAAGCCCATATCATGGCTTGGATTAGATCTGCTATATCCTCCGCCACACCCATGTGGAATGGGAAGGGAGAGTGAGCATGTCTTTTTATGGAGTGGAGAGGTTTTTTGTGGTATGTCTCGAATTTTGATTATTTGTCACTAAAGATGTTCATGTGCAAAATTTTAGCCCCCATGTTACCCCCAGGGGAGAAAATCACAAAAATGTAAAATGTCGAGTTGTTTGCACTTTATATTTCATAACTAAAGCGTATGCAAATATTTTTGTCTGAAATTTTGCACAAGCACACTTAACTATGTGGCAAACATATTACAAAAAGTAATCTTACGTTTAAAATATATAGTGCAAATTTCTGACGAATTTTCCAATTTGCAAAAAATATTTTTTTGCGAAATTGCAAAAACTAAAGAGGGTACATTTTAGAGTTTATGGAGTAATATGCAGATACACAAAAAAAATCAGCCAAAAAGCGCAATATACGTCAGAGAGATAAACGATTTTTGTTTTTGAGCGTTCGATTTACTGTCTAGTCAACCTTAAAAACTCGGTTCAGTCAATTTTGACAACCAATATATCATTTTGTAGTGCACGCTTTGCTCTACGAGATGCTATTAACCCGATATAAACTTGAGTGTTCATTCCAAAGTTATGAGGTTACGTGCAAATCGGTACCAAATTTCCTCGAAAACGCAAACTTAGATAGTCAAATATCTTTAAGGGAAATCAAAATTAGCAAATGCGGGAAGAAGAGCACTGTAGAAAATTTAATTCTCTACAAAATGACATGCATAAATATTAGCCAAGTTGTTTCATGACGTTTTAAAAGTTTTTTAGTGAGTTGCGTCCGACCACAATAATTCAATATTTTGCGAAAATGCCAAAAAGCTGCTCCAAATCTTATTTTATAATCATATCATGGTATTTTAAACATCGCTTGTGTATTTTTTTTTGTGGCTTTGATCACTTTTAGTCATGTTTAGAATTTAGTGAAATATTGTGATGTTTTGGTGATTATTATGATATTTTTGCCTCGAAATGGCGCAAAATTCTATCAAATGGTAGAAAATGCCATAAAATATCAAAAATGACGAAAAATCTGATATGCCATAAAATCACAAATTTGTTGCTTCTTGTATTTTACATGGATTTTTATGTTGAGATATTTTTTAAATCTTATCTCGTCTGCTTCCGGACATAGTAAAATATGATTTTGAGCCGCTTCTTGGCATTTCTTGAATGCAAAATTTTGATTTTTTTCTTCGACAGCAATTCGAACATAGTCAAAATCTAAAAATCGTTTATCTCTGACATATATTGAGCTTTTTGGCTCGAATTTTTTGTGTAGGTACATATTACTCGATAAACTCGAAAATGTACTCTCTTTAGTTTTTGAAAATTCGCAAAACAAATATATTTTTGCAAATTGGCAAGTTCGCCAAAAAGTTGCCCTATATATTATAAACTCAAGTTTTACTTTTGCAATATATGTTGCGCACATAATTAAGTATATTTGTGCCAAAATTTCAGACAAGACTCTTTGCACACACTGAAGTTATGAAATATAAAGTGCAAACAACTCGACATTTTACATTTTTGCGATTTTCTCCCCCCGGGGGTAACATGGGGGGGGGGCTAAAATTTTCCACATGAACATCTTTAGTGACAAGCATAATATTACCATAAAAAAATAATCAAAATCGGAGACATGCCCCAAAAAACCTCTCCACTCCATAAAAACATGGACAGTATATGTTCGGGATGGCGTTCTTTCTTCATTCTTTGTCTCGCA
>JAQIXQ010000636.1:0-23890 GCA_034700485.1 Pseudosinella alba
GTTAGCCTGTGAGCTGATGACTACTTATGTATTTTCATTTCCTTCTTTATAAGTATTTTAGCCATTATGATAATAAACATCCTCCAACCCAACATCCATATCGCAGTCAGGAGGATAAAATGCAATAGTAAAAGTAATCTATATGCAATGCAATGCAGGATATCTACATTTCATTGTTTACGTCTTCTACTTTTCTCCCACTTTTACTTTATTTGGGATTGTCCAATGTTTGACGTAATGGTTATGTGGGTATTAAAAATTCGACACATTCCTTTCTGCAGAATCTGAATAATAAATACTAACGATAAATACAGTCATGTTTCTTCGTATTTTTCCTGTCTTGCTGATGCAATTACAATGTTTAAGCCCGTATTTAGAAGTTGGAATATCCAACAAAAATATTTTGGGTGCAACTAGAACGATATTAGATAAAATTAATCTGCATGGAAAAATATATGTGGCTACAGGTTCTTGGTTCAATGCCAATCCAACTGCAAAGAATCAGTTTAGAGGGAGAAAACGGTTTTGATTACTCGTTTGGTTTCGGGGTCAAAAGGAACTTGCTATTAGTTAGCAGTCTCCTCCAAGTAAAAATTTTAAATATTAATATGTCCGTAGTTGGAAGTAATGGGATGAAATTAAGATAAGGAGGGCCCCTTTTCCATTCAGAAGCATGCTGGATGTGTTCCCAGGAGAATGGCCTATGTTCTTCTGCAATTTTCTTGCATGTGTAAGCACAATTTCTCCGGGAAAGTATCCATCACCCAAGGGAAATAGTCATTCATTTTGAAATAAACACGATCGTGACGATGTCTAATAGAAGTCAACGCGAGAGTTTGTATATGGACCTGTACATGATTCATTTATTTATTTAGCTCACAAAAAAATGGGAATGAAATTCAAACAAAACAGCTCATATCCAATGCAACCATACTTAAATAGTAAAATCATGTGCACCTTCAGGTACTTCAGCCCTAATTATTTTTCACCCAACCACCACCATCATCAAAGCAAATATAGATAGGAAAGGTTTTCTCCCTCCGATGTCATTCTGATTAAATTGCTGATTACCATGATAAATGAATATAATAATGCCATTTTGTATTTATAAATGAGTTTTTGAACTAGCTTAGACCTGGAGAGGGAAATGGATTTGTGCTGTTGAGTGAGCATGATTTCAAATTTAATGTACTCGCATTTAATTTTATTTTCATAGGCACCACCACCATTACTTCGTGCTAACCTCCCTCCATGCATGCCGGTAGCCAATTACTTGGAAATTTTAAACTCTTGAATCTCCGACAATCAAATCGTAAGTAAAAGCCTTAAAGGAGGGACTTCATACCATAGCCCAAGCGTATATTCTTATACGCAACTTGGAAATAATATTAAAATATGGATTTTATAATACAAATTGCTGACTTCCTGTCTTTCTTCCAGTGAGGACAATAATAGCTGAGAAGAATAATTTGAAACTGTTTGAGTAAGAGCGAGAGTGAAGTCCGACCTGACGACGTCGCGACGAGAAGAAACCCTTTTTCTTTTTCGTGACATGGTAAGCAAAATGCGCCCTTTAATATACCTTCAATGTAAAAAAAGTACAATATATTTTTCCTGAAGGCAAATTCAATCTGTATTATCTAATTCACAATGGGTAAGTAACTGCAGTACATTCTTCAAGAAGTTCCGTTACAGTTACATTTCCTCAGCTTTAAAAACTAACCCTTCGCTTCCCACCTTTCTTCCCAAAAGAAAGGCAATTTGTTTGGAAATCTTACAAAAGTTATATATTTTTTGCCGTCTTTCTGGCTTACTTTTTTCTTGGAAATACATCTTTTTTATATAATTCCTTTTCCCCTTTGGACTCGCTCTGACTTGTCTTGGCTTAACTTGGCTTAAAAACTAACCTGCACCAATTCTTTCCCTCTTTTAAGCCTAATTCAACCCAAAAAGAAGTTTATGACTAACAATAAGTACCCCTTAAACACATCCCTAACCTAAAACGAGCATGGGCTACTACTCTTCCCGATCATCATAAGGACAAATGACGCAAGCACTTATGACTACATGTAACATAAAATCACACATAAATAAAGGATTTTGTCACGAGCGACCTTTAGAAAAATTCTTGGTTACACGCATCATCTTTTTTAGTTTACTCACGTCGACACTTTTGTAGAATATGGGTAAAAATTGTCAAGTCAAGATGCAGAAAGCCAAACCAAGCCAAGCCACTTATGTCTGTACGCATGTGTGAGTTCATTCATTGTTAAAAGTATGTTACATGTTTACATGTGCACTTTACCTCAATAAAACCGAATGCCCAGGGCCCAGACCTTCCTCATCTTCGTACATAACTTGCCTTCCTTATCCTTACATTTTCTCTTAAAGGGCTATTTATTGTCTGTGGTGATGAAACGTTTAACTTTATGACTTTGGAAAAGGGCTAATAAAAATGTATGCATAAAAAATGCACTAAATATTTTATCCTTTTCCCCCTTTCTTCTGATTCATAAAATAATATGATTTCTTCGAAACTCTTTGATTTTTTGTTCGATTTTTTTTTATCATTTCCAGGATGACAAACATAAAATGGACCACCACTTGGGGTGAACTTTCTGGAATCCAATCCAATCGTCGGGGACTTGAAGGGCGGACATTTTGCCTATATCCAGTTCGATTACAAAAAATTCTAATCAGTTGGGACTTCAGTAAGGTTTTGTCAACCGAGGTAAATAAAGCTAGCAAAAATTTGGAACGTGTTTCTTCCATTTGGAATATAAGTAAATGGAAATGTGAATTAAATTTAATATAATGTATATCAGTTCAATGTAAAAAATATAAGCAAGATAAAATACAATAATAAATTTATTACGTATTTCTAAAAAGGAAACGAGGCTGTTTCATATCAGTTGACTATATTCACGATCAGTGCATAAATAAATTAAATAGCTCAAAAAAGTCTGCGTTGCATTATGCCTAAAAACGACTAAAATTATGCATTTAGATCTTTATAAAATACATAAAATGTTCTCATGAGCCCACATAAATACTCGTCTTTCTGCAGTTGGTGTTCATATTAAGAGGGAAACATCTCCATTTTGTTCTTGTCTACATTTCCTTCGTATATCCACATCCATTCCACGTTTAGAGAATCTAATCTAAAGATCTTGAAAATTATGATAATTGTGGAGCTAGACCATAAGTGAGTGCTAAAAAGTTTTTCGTGTTTTACTTACTTCTCCTCTCTGGCTCCGGTCTCCTTACCCCGTTCCCTTTTTATCTGAGGACATTAAAAATGCATTAAACATGTGAAATTATATGCAAAATTAGCATTGTTATTTGTATGATCGCAATTTGTAGTACAATGAAAACATATATAACTTTAAATTGTTTTATACTTTGGGTTTGGGTGTCTGTCTGCTCAATTTCTTGATGGGATTTGTCTTAGGAAACATTTAAGTGCTTTTAAAGATACAAAGTTCATCACCCTTCTGATCTGATGCTCACATTTCACCTGCAAAAGTCCATTCTTCTTGTGAATATAAGTTACTTCATGTAAAGTAATAATGGGTATAGTTCATTAAATTTACGGGTGTGCGAATTATGATGATACACCCAAGCTATAAGCTAAACGAAAATTTTGTATTTTCAAAGTACCAATAAGTTTCCCCAAAAATGTTTATAAATACACTTGAGAATGTACTTAGGCATCATATCATGTGCAATTGTCTGTATCTCAAGTATGGTTTTAGGCTGGTTGAATCCGAATGGTACCTTGAAAGAAATTATGTAAATTCCAAGTGTCTTTTTAACATTCATCAATGCTAAACATCAAAAATATTGTAGGCCATTAAATTAAGATTTTATGAGTGAGACAGCATAATTTATATAAATCCACTTCAAATAGATAAAGTATTCCTTTAAAAGTGTTTGAGTTTTTTATATGAATTTCACATTACAAAATGATGATGATATGAGGTGGGGGTATATTCCGCATGTTGGTTTTATTACCTGTGCGCGTCTATTGTAAATTTAGTATTTGCTGTTGTTTTTCTGTATTGTGTGCTGTTGTATGGTGTGCCGGACGGCTTTATTATCTTCGACAATGACAACTTTGGATGTATCAAAAAGAAAGCTGGAGAAAACATTAAAGAGGTAATGTACGCAATAATTTTTATTTAATGTAGATTCGTGAGAAATTTTGCTCTTCATGTCTTAAGAGACACTTTAATTCACGTTGCTTCACATATAATAAAGTTTTATAAAATTCAGCTTAAGTTATCATTTCCTATTTACATGTAGCTGGCTATGCGAGTAAGTGTTGTTTAATCACTAATTCCACACCTAAAAAATATGGGCACGCCAAGCCACATCGTAAGTAGAATAGCATGTCATAAAAGAACTGTTTAGATTGCATTGCCCACCTAATCATTGCCAAATAGTTTGGTATGGTGTGGTTGATGGTTTTCCCATTGATATACATACATAATGACATTTAATTCAGTTTTAAAAGCTTTGGCAATTTTTATTTTTCACGATTTGATACAAAAATCACAACATGATACTTCTTCAACTTCAACAATCTGCTCTTTTCAGATACAAATGTTGAAGGATTGTAATGGTGCCATTGTATTGTATTACGGAACGGAATGCAATTTAGATGTGTACATTAATGCTCAAATCTAAATTAAACATAAAAGGCTGACAATTTATAACTGATATAAATATTCACTTCAAAATTTCGCACAAGTAACGTAATAAGTATGTGGATCCTTTCAAGCCCACTGACAGCTATTGCCACTTAACTATCTTTGTAAGATTACTTGACAATTGAAGTTATGTTCTTTAATGAAACTTATAATCTACCCATGCTTCAAAAGCTGCATTTGAATATTATATTTATTATAACGTCTTGATGGGCTGTGGTGTTTTATTCTAAACTACATTGTCGTATAATATAAAAGAGTATATGTGAATTAACATGCTCGTAAATAAAATAAAATAAAATAACAAAAATGCCGATCCCTTCAGGATATACAAATTTAGGCTTTGTTTGCTACAAAGTGACTTGACCAGATAATATAAGATAGTTTTATATATTGGCGTACTATGTCTGTTCAACTCTGTTCAGCCCTTTCACAGCTTCTCAGAATTTCTTCCGATTTGAAGTAGTTGTAATTTTGAATGAAACGAACAAATTGACGAATTGAAAATCGGGAGCCTACATTCGAAGCTTATTAGTTAATCCAGCATAAAATACATAGTTGCCTAAAAAGCATACTGAAAATTAGAAAACAAACTTACCACTCACAACGCAAACGGAGAATCAATCTTTAATTTCCTCATAATTCAGAAAGTGCTGCGGTTATATTAAACGTCGGTGAAGTTGTCCATTAAATTACACTTGACAAAATAAGTTAATTTAATATAGATATTCCACAATGAACAATTAAAAGACAGACATTTAGCTGTTAATTTATCTTATTGATGGAAGTTATGTACCATGACATGTCAGTTCTGAGTTGTGAATGCATTGTTTAAGCAAATATGAAACTGGTATTACCAACATAAAAAAATACTACATACTTGCTACTCATATGTAATGTAATCAGTGATGTTTATCAATGGTCCCATTTTCCTTTCCCCAACGAAAAATTAAACTGTCAATTCTCCACTTCCTCCCATTTTGAGACAGGCTCCCAAATAAAAAAATATCCCTATTCATTCCCCAATTTTCAATAAAACTTTATATTAAAACAAGTGGCCATTATAGCTTTTAAAAATAATGATAATGGTAGGCAGAATAGGAGCCATTTTCCTTGCCCAATCCAATTACCAACCCTGGTTGGTTTCTCAGAGGCTTACACTTAACTTACCTTAAGCAAGTAGAAAAAAGAGGTTGGCACTTGGCCGTCATGCTTTTCCTCTCTCTCTCTCTCTCTCTCTCTCGATATTATTTACAACTGCACGAACCGACACCTGTACAGGGAAAGAGCATTTAATGCATACCAAAGTGTAAAGCAAAATGATTGTTGTATAGCCCATTCACAGCAAGTAATAATATAATGCTTCTTTCTCCTTCCCTCTCTCTTATTTTTTATAATTAATAATGTGTGCAATTCATTGTTGTAGACAATAAAGGAAGTCATGGTCCGTTTGGATTGGATCACATCACATCTGCATCTCTGCTCAGTAGAAGCATTCCTTTCAGATAATGGATATAATATATTTTTTTTATTTTATAAATGCTCTGCAAATGACTTTTCGAGAGTGAAATGAACGCTCTATTATCCTCCCCTCAATGGATATATCTAAATGAACCAAGCCATTCCATTCGATTTTCTGCTGATCAAAATCTGTTGACAACAATCACAGCCATTTTCCTCACTGACAAGCTGAATCGTTGCAGGAGACTTGCTTATTTCTCTCCGGTGGTGGTAATGTAGTCTCATATCCGTCGTAGATAGAGTGCCATAGGCCAAAGCCAAGCCATAATAGACAGAAACACATTCATTTCATTTCATGATATGAACTGCAAGAGAATGGATGATGTGATATGATGTGTCTTTTAATTTTTATCCCTCTGAGCCAAAAAACTCCTCCAATCCAATCCCAACCAAACCAAAAGAGTGAGTGAAATGAACTAAACCGTCACGTCAAATTTATGCAATAACACTATATATTACCCATTCTTACGAGTTCTTGAATGCAATTTAAAGCTGTCACTACTGACAAAACAAAAGGCTTGGGATGGATTTTCTAATCACATTATTACAAATAGGCATATGTACATTGCTCATGTATGTATCAGTATCAGTTTAAGTATTTACTTATTTACTTAATACTTCGGTAGAAATATAGGCATTATCCATTATATATTTTTTTCTTTCACTCACTTTTCCCTTTCATGTCATTATCTAGCTATATCTCGATCGTTGAATACATCCTTATTTTTATTTGTTCGTTGGTGGCTTCAAATTTTACAGGGCTATTCCCAATGACATGAGGATATTAAATATAATCATTTACTGCATATCTGATAACCAACCACATCATCATCATCACATCAGGATCAGCTTTTTTATTCGAAGTAAGTAACTTAACAGTATTAAGTTAAGGCTCATAGCTTGAAACATTATTTCGGATTCGGAGTTCAAACAGAAAAAACAACATCACCATTATGGCAAGCAATTTACCATTATGCATATCACAAATTCGTCGAGAAAAAACGTACTAATGACATGGACCCGGTCATACGTATTGAATGGGATGTTTGTGTTATATAGTAGTGGCAACATAAACATATTGTCTAAATTGCCCATTTTTCCTCCGCTCAAAAATGCTAGTTAAAATTCTAAAGATATATATAATTCTCATTAAGATTCACTTGGGATAACTTGTTTACAGCTGCCATGCATCACTTTTTGTTATATGGGAGATGGAGGAGGCCGTAAGCACGTAAAGAAAATAATGCCAAGCCATGCCACGGCTCTCCGAACGAGAAAAGTAATGTAATGGAAAATTCACAATTAAAGCATACCATTTCATAGTGTTTGGTGGAGGATATAAGATCATAATTATTATTGTAGAAGTTGAATACCTTGTTATATCCCATCCAAGAGGGTATTATGTTTATAGACTGAGGTTTGCCGCATGGCCATTAAAATAAACGATAATTGTTTCAGTAGTGAAGGAAATATGACCAGCGTTTGCTGATCTTGATTTTCCCAAATTGAAAAGGCCGGACCAGAGCAGGAGAGAAAATGATCCTTTTTTCTTTAATCCACCTTCGGAGGAGAAAAATGTTGTTCATGCCTATACCAATGTCCATATCAGATCACATCACACAAGTCTAAAGGTAAATATATATCAGCTCATGTATGTACATTCTCCGATGAACTGGCATGGCAGATGAAACTCACGTACATGAACTGCTCTACAACAACAGGCACCACTGCCATTACTATTACCATGATCATCATTGCCTAAAAAAGTAAATTGCTCTTTTCTCTGGCTACTTGTGTACGATCTGGTTCCATCCCCATCCATACAACACCATAGCCATAGTTAATATAATGATATAATTCTCCCTTTTTTACACATTATAAGAGAATGACGAAAAAGTAGATGCTCGCATATCACATTATGCATATAAATTGCAGAGAAAAATCTTACTTTTTCAAGAGATTTTCTTTGGTTTGATGGCTATAAAGCAAGCAAATCACCATCATGCCATATCATAGCCATGAAATGTGGACTGGATTGACCGGCGTTCCTTCCTCCATCTGAATCTGAAACGAATATATTTTTACTTGACTTGGGTACAATGTATGAAAATGGGGATGAATACTAAAACGACAGAATGGATGAGTTGGAGAGTCATTAATTATCGGATTTTTTATGAGGAGAAATTACTGATTCCTTCCAGATAGCCATTAGTGGAGTTTCTTCTTTATGATATGGTTATGTGATGTTGTTTGGTATGTACTGGCTAGGCTGGATTGGTGCTGGTGCTATGTTGCATCATCATCACCATCATAATAATTATAGCCAGGTTATATCCCTTTCTTATAGGTGTAATTTAGCTGGATGGAGTTGACTGGAATATCCGGTGCTGTTATCTAAATAAGTACATTATAACATGAATCCAAGTAACTTATTGCATACTTGGCTCTTTCTATGCTGCATTGTTAAATTAATGACTTTCGTCTGTAATGGAGTTTACTTTATTGGGGATGGAGATACAATATTTTTGCCAGTCAAGCTTGACAATCACAATGATATAGTGGATGGTATGGGATGTTTAATGAGTTTTATTGCTGACGCTTGGAGTCATCGTCATCATCATCATCATCATGGATATGATACGGGTAGGCATTCCAAATGGTGGTGGTGGAGTGGATGAAGAAGGAATTAAAGCAAGTTTTAAGGAGATGGTGAATGACCATCCCATGTACGTCTCTCGATGGGTCGTCCACTTTATAAAGCAGTCATCATCATGGCCCAACCACGGTTTTAATCTCCTATCTTGATTCAAACAAGCCTAAAATGTGGAAATTAAATATAATTCAAATAACTTGATCTGCTGTAATAGGCCAGGCTAGAGAAGGATCAATTGTTTTGTAAAGGATACTTAACTCATTATGAAAAGGAGTGCTGAAGAAAGACGAAGAGAGTCTGTATGCCTGTTTGATTAAATTGGATAAGTCGTTTAGCCACTAATATCAACGTAATGCCAATTAATTTACAAACAATGAGTAATTTTATATTATTTGAAAATATTTGGCTAATTCTGGCTATTAGAATGCGAAGTGTGCTGTTGGCTAAGACTATGTAGTATAGTACTTCCCTGAGTTTCCATATTACTACACACAGATCTAAGCAAAAAAACCATCTTACATTTTCCAACAAATATAGAATGTTACCAACCTGATATCATAAGGGAGGAGCATCATTTGAGAAAAAAAAACAAATCGACAGTTATTTCCAACATTCCGACCCATTTGTTAACGAGAGGGAAACAGAAATGTAAGCAGGCAATAAGCATTGGAATAAATCTTGAAGTTACTCTTTTTGTTAAATTATCAATTGCATTGTACCCTTCATCACATTTGGAATTGCAATTTAGGTAAATTAATTGTATATAAATAGGAATGTGTTTCAACTAGTAATAATTCACTAAACATATAGATTTAGGTTTCTAATTTTAGGCCTCCCACAATTTAAATTTTCTAAAACTAAATACTAAAAGGAATGATTACCTTCTGAATGTAATATGACCTGTATTATATAATACATATACCTACGAACATTATTGGAGTTCATTCCAGCTCCAGTTGAATGACATCCAGCCTGACATTGCTTTAATGTTTGTCACGCGTATCATTTCCTTGTACTGACTACGAATGCAAACCTAATTTACAAATATATCTCATCTCATTGCTTTCCTCGTGTATAAATATAGAGAATTAGATAATTTCTCTATATTTTCATTTATTTTGTACATGGAGAAGGAAGGGAAAGTAGAAACTGTTATTTCTTTCCACGACGAGCTCAGTCTAATAAATAAGATTTCCTCCGCATCTTATTTAATCCCCAATTAAATTCTAGGGAGGAAAAGGAGCATTCCATCGGGTTGACATGCCCGTTATGCACTGAAATCCATGCTATATCATGCTAGCTCTTGCTCCTAAACATCCAACAAAAGTTCTGGAGCAGTTGGACTACTAATGGCGATGACCGTGTATAAATAGAGACAAACTGACAAGAGTTTTGTATATATGTAGTAGGTAGTTTCCATTGCCTGGCTGTGGGAAGAGGATCTTAAGTAGCAATATAGGAAACAAGAAAGCTCAGATTGGAACAAGAGCTGTAGATGAAGGGAAGCTCCTAAGCATATTATTTACGTAGGTACCCAATTTATAATATTAGATTCGGTGGGCAGGCAGGCTTGGCTTGGCTTGGCTTGGCTTACGTAACTTGCCCTGGAAGGGAGAGTCTATGCCATTGCCATGCTCATAACAAAAGTTGGAAGAAGGGCGATAAGACGGAGGGAAATGAGCTTAATAAATTACCTGTAATGGCCTACCCTAGACTCCCATTATGAGCCCCGAACTCACTTTAATTAAAAACTTTAGAATTGGGTTGTTGGAAATGTTGGAGTAGCATTCCCATCTAAAATTATATCCGTTTGGTTTATCCACCTATGACATCAGATGTGAAATCGGGTTGAGCGATATATATTTCTATACGTATAAGCTACTAAATATATTAACTCCGAAACTTCTAAATGGTCTAAAAAGAAAAACAGTTCTTGTAAATAAAAATTCTTCATAAAGAGAACAAAATGTCATTCAGATAGCGAAGGGACTCCTTTCTTGTATTTTTCTGACTGCTTTCTCCAAATACTATAGAAATAAATATAAAATTTATTTATATCTATCTATTCCAATGCTTATGAACATCTACCGATTTTACAGTGAAAATATACTGCTTAAATACGTCCGGCTATTGTCCTAATTTTAGTTTGCATTGTCCTCCTCTTTGAAAGTTATTAAAACCCACTGTTTAATAATCAGTTGTGATGAGATAAGAACAAAACCCTACCATAATATAATGGGCAAAGGAAATGCTGCAAGACACCGTTAGTACAATGACTTGCTCCAGTGTATTAGCCAACACTGAGATTAGAATTGACAAAGTAGCTAATATAATATATCTACACACGCCTCCATGCAACCCTCCATCCATTTCTGTCACTGCGACTGAATCCATGTGTAATCTTCACTAATGCTACAACATGAGAAAGGGAACAGACCATGCGTACAACATAATACTACGAAATGGACTATGTTCATGTCAGGCGAGTATATGCGGACTTACCCTTCCAGTTTCCAGTCCAAAATAAAACAAAATAACATTTTTTGCTGGATTTGTATATGTACTTGTGCACCCTTTCCACTCCATATCAACACTGTCCATGTTCCATATTACCAAATACAGAGGAGGTTCCTTTCCCGTACTTTGTAGTAAGTTTGTTGGCTTTTTCGCTTTGTTTTTTGCCTTTCCCCGTGTTACTTAGCCATACCCGAGAAAAAATTTGTATTGCAGTCATTGTAGACATTGCAGACACCCGAAAAGTCACAAAAAGGAAGGGGAAAGTGTGGATAGGGTACGGGCATCGACCATCACTATCACCACCAGAGTATCACCAACCACCACACACAACCATATTAAGAAAGGAAGGAAGAAATTAGCATCTTTTTGCGTCTTTCCCTCTCGCTTTATTAGATTTCCTGGAGGACGATGGCTGTAATGGATTAAGTTTACTCTAACTTACATAATATATATCCCAGTCCAGTCATTGTTCTGGATTCATTTTCACTGTGGATGTACTTACGCCCTACAGAGTAGAATGAAGGAGGTATTATTGCATTGTTTTCATTCGCTCTTGTTCCAGCATGGAATGCATATCTACCTACTTTGGATTGTTTCCTTCAATTAAATTCCCGTTTTTCTTTCCATTCATTCCATTCCCATTCCTTTTCCCTTTCCTCTCTCACCTTTTGACAAATGAAGGAAGTCCATTTAGAGAAATGTTCTCATTCTCCATCCAATCCAGCCATTATTGACAGTATGCTTACTTTACTTATCTCCCCGATGAAAATATTGTAGATTCCAGAGATTCGTGTAGAAAAAATAGAGTGCTCTTGGTTCTGTCTCCAAAGTCCCTACAGAAAAGAACCCATTTTCATATTACATGCTATCTAAATGCATTCAGGCACGTGAGCCCGAAAAACGTAAGTATTTATTAGTATTGCTTATTGTGAAGTGACATAATAAAAAAGGGTATTGTTGGGTGGATGACTGTAGTCGGAACTCGGAACCCACACATTTCTAGCATATTTTTCTCTCCTTCCTCCTCCTTTCCCCATCCAAATGAAGTCACCCTCTCACAAACTCATTTAATTCTTCTTTATTCCATTCATTCAAAAGGAACTCCGCTCCGGCACAATACTGCAGAGAGTAATATATTTAGGCATCTGATATGTTTACTTATGGCCGGATTGCGATATGACTGGGTTGATGCTGATATACAGTTAATTTGATTGTAAAAGTAAATGCGACTCGGCGATATTGTATTGCTCCTGTTTATACAGTGGATTCTATATTAGCTTATTTGAGTCCAGGAAAAAGTTTATCATGCCCTGTTCTACTCTTTTTTTTGTTTGCCTTCCTGCTTTGAATAATGTTGTTTGTGATTGGCATTCATTCCATTCCTGTATGAGGATATATTGTGGGGATTCCTAATACGCCTTTTAGTTCACCGCGACTTACTTCCTCCATCCAGCATAACAACTATGATATGATATGGTCCTACAACCCGTGTACTTTTACATTTCATTTTATATTCCCGGAGAAGGTTCCTTTTCGGAATATAGGAGAAAAACCGACAAACACACGGAGAGACTTGTACTTGTCTCCGTTTTGGAAATAGGAAACAGCAACTTGTCTCTGATTTTGTTCCATCCACACACACTGTTCCATATATATCCCTCTCTAGCTACTTGTTCTCTCATGGCTAATGCCCGGCTTTCTGTGTGTTACCCTTCACTTTTTGACTTTTCACTCAGCTTTAAACAATCGGCTGTCGTGTGGAAAGGACGGGGGAAAATAAGTTGTCTCTTCTTCGGCGTTCTTACTTACAGGAGGATAAAGAAAGTGTGACTTTGTCAGTTTGGAAAAGTTTCTTATTGGATTAAACAGACTAAATTGGAGGCTAGTTAACTGTCGCTGTTAATCATCTTAGTGGATACAAGTTAATCATCACATCACATGTCTGTATTTTCCAACTGCATTTAAGTAAGTCTCGGTGAAAGCCATTTTATTACAAGTTTTTTTCTCTTTGATTGACATTGACAAGGTTAGATGTACGTTGAAGAAAGTTTGGTTGATAATCTGATAGTTCATTTTAATAGATATGCTGATATCATGCATTTCAATAATAAATAATTTTATTCCTGCTTTTGCTGATTTTTGCTACACTTCTGCCGGTAGCATACATGCATACTTCAAACACAACAGCTGTGCGAATGGATCAACTTTCACAAGTGGATACTTTCTCCGGGGCTGCCATTGGTCTGACACCTTTGCAAAATAAGAACTGCAACCGTTCACGTGCGCTATTAATAAGGTAAGTATAGGCTAATTAGCCAAATGTAGAAAGGCTGACTGTGATAATTTTGTTTGGTTTGGTAAAGAAAGCTGGCTTGGGCATTTGAACCCAAGGAAGTAGCTTTTTGTCTGAGAATTGTGTCTCAGGATGATTACTTCCGGTGCATGACTCACATCGTTTCTTAAGAAAATTTAGTTAGTTATTAAAATTAGTTTCAGTAATTCCGGATGAAAGTTGGCCATAATCTTCAGACAATCACAAATTAAAACGTAAAAGAATCTTTTAATCGGCTACAAATTCCCCCATTTTTCATGTGAATATGTCCACTATTTTCGATATTCCCCCAATAATCAATTTTACATTTTCCAACGAAAACACCATTCAATTTCAATCACATTTCCAGCTCCCTTCCATACGCATGAGCCTTCAAAAATCTTTTTTTCTCTCCCTTTCCCACAATCTACCCCATCCCATCATCCATCCCATCCTCCTCGAAAAAAAAAAGTTGAATTAAGGCAGGGAGAAAAGTAGCAGCCGAAAAAGAGAGAGAGAGACAGACGTGAAAGAAAAAAAGCAATAGCACTATCATTATTAGTAATAGCGCAGTAGCAGCAGTATCCCTCTCTCTCTCCACTACTGCAATACTCAACTTCAACGTGCATATCAAAGTAAATGGTAGAAAAAGCTATAAAATTATATAGTAATGGGAATATATGCATGATGCTAGCAGATAGGCCACATGGAGGACAGATGTTGAAGAGAGATATCTCTCTCTCTCTTCTGGAGAGAGAGAGACGAGAAAAAACCCTCTTAGCTCGGAACAACGTCAGGCCATTCAAAAAACTAATTTATATATACATACAACATAAGCCATTATATAGATCTATTCATATATATTTATATAAGTTAGGGAAAGCTGTTATATATTATTATTATATATACGAGGGAGCTCTCCATAATAATATCACCCGCATTACTTTTTTCTCTTCCTCCTCCTTGGAGGAAGTAAAGTAGCAAGGCAGATACCCTACCCATCATCCCTATCACTGACAATGAAAGTGTGTCTGAAAAGGAGAGAGCCACATCGCCACATGTAATACACTTACTTGACTACATTTCTCCAACTATATTTATACTGGGAAAGAGAAATCATTTATGTACATGCATAAACTACCCAACCCTAGTCTCTATTTCTCTCTCCATTTCCATCTTACACAATATATAATATCCGAAAATGTTATGTTATGTTATGCCATAGCCATATCCATTCCATCCTCCATCCCATGCGTAAGCCCTCTCTCCTTTCTCATTCCCTCGTTTCCCTTCCATTCAGTTAGTCACTGGGAGAGTCATTCCATTCCAGCACCGTCATATCCATATCCATATCTATGAAGAGCAGGAGCCCAGAAGAGCCTTCCTCAGAGTAATACAGAGAGTAAGCTACTCAATCATAGTCCCTTTCCTCAGTTCAGTTTCAGTATTTTTTTATATCTTATGTACATATCTATGTGTACTTATATATAAAAATATTACATAACATATATCTGTATATACCAGCTAAAAAGTGCTTATTTGAGTGGCATGGCGGCAGCCGTGGAACTAGTAATATAAAGGGAGAAAACTATGCTCCCGTTTTTCCTCTCAACTCTCTCTCCCATTTTCCCCATACACATAACTATAACATAAAAATGGGGAAAATGTACTCTGCCGTTTGCTCTGGAACTGGATGGAGATCTCTCTTTACATGTGCCTGGGAAACGCTTAGGGAAAACTGGAGCTTACTGCTCCAAAAATGCCATATACATAACACTTTTTCTCAACTGATATTAGTCTTCTTCTCTCACATTTTTTTTTCATTCTCTCTGCTCTCCATCCCTATCCCAAATATAAATATATTTCTAGAAAGTAGAAAGCTCCAGTCAAGTAGTTTAGGAGCAGGAGAGTGGAAGTGGAGGACGCGATATGGCATCTACTTTATACTTTCCCTATTATTCTTCTTCTTCGTCGGGGAGAGAGAAAACGGCGAATGCCATGCCATATCAGTATCAGTAAGTACACTCCTGAAAAAGAATGATGATATAAAATTGCGAGTAGCTTTTGAAACACTTTTCTCTCCTCTCATTCTCTCTTACCCGGGTTTTCTGGATTTTTTTGGGGGTTCCTCTGGTTTTGTTGTATTGTATTTTGTTCCAGTATCTTTTTTATTCATCAATGCCTATGTGCATTTTACCTTTTTATATCTATTATTGCGATAGAGAATAGGGGAATAGTGAAATACAAAATTCCAAATACAGTTTTTTTTCTCCTCCGTAAAAAAGAATAGCTAAATATGAAGGATTCGTGATGGGATGATGGAGGTGGTGGTGGTGGTGGCTGCAGAGGAAAATGTATTATGAGTCGGTCCTCTCTGGAAAAAACTATAACTATAACCATTACGAAATATACCTATTTGGTACTTATGTCTAACTCACTCTCTCCTCTCCTCTCATGTTCGTGTCTCGCTACTTTTCCCATTCTTTGATAAGTAGGATATGGGATGGAGGATGGAATGGAATAGCATACGATAATATGACACACACGAGCTTGTCCATATTATATTATATTACTACTCCCATTATTATTCCACTTCCCGTTTTCCCCGTCCTTGTGAATGTTGGATGGAGGGATGGCTGGATGGAGAGAATGAGAAATATGTAGGTTCTGAATCTGATAGAGACTTCCGTATTATAAACCGAACGAAAAAGTGAATGTACTTGGCAATACCCTATTTATTTCCTATATAAATATCTTTGTAAGAATTTTACCCGGAATGGAATGACTGGACCAGACTTCATTTCACTTCGGGTTGGAACTAGGCAAGGCATGTGTAGAGCCATACACATTTATTTCTATCCATGAATAAATACAATAGACTCTCGACACTTAGAAAATGCTTCCATTCTTCTCCCTTTCACTCCCTCCACTAGTTAAACAAATACATTGTCGATGATATTGTCGATAATACAAAAGCATCCTCCGCCTGTTTGGTGGAAAGCGTTTTCTTGTAAAATAGAATGTACCTGCTACATAATATGTTTGTGCCCCTTTCTCTTCATTTCCCATTTTATCATTATCATCACACCGGTCTTAATATACATGCTTCATAATGGCAGCCAGCCACCATTGTGTGTAATGTAATTGAGGAAATAGTTCCTCTCTCAAAGTAAGTGGGAGTGTGATAAGAAAATTACGGGGAATGAAAGAGTTTTCCTTGGATGAAACTGGAAGGGATGAAACAACGCGGCGGAGGCGGCCAGAGGGAATATAGCATTTTATATGATTATTACCATTACACAGTGACTGACTAATCCTGGCAAAGACCCTTCCTTGTCCTGGCTGCAAATGAATGAATTTTGAGACTTATAATTATAGAGGAAGATAGAGCAGGACAAGAAAATCCCCTCTTCTATGAATCTCCAGTCCACATAAAGGAAAAGGGCTTTATATCCCATATTTAATTACATGATATGATATGATACTCATTTGCTCAGGACAAAGATTCAGACAGGCTTCCGAGAATATATTTTTGTACATGGCTGGAAACGAGCCATTTTAACCATTTATATTAAAAAGAAACAAAAAAATGTACTGGAATAGTTGGAATTGGAATTACTTGACAGACAGAATTATAGTTATTTTGACTTCACCCTTATAAATGGCTCTAAATATTAAAAGGAAAGTCTACTCTTTTTATAGCACTTACAACTCCAAAATAGGAGACAATGGGGGTCTAGAAAAAAATAAAATTTTGAAGAGAAAAATCCTGGTCTCACTATGTACACTATATCATCCCGTCCCTGAGAACAAAAATGTTAATCTCTTGAGCATTTATTTTATCCTCTTGTGAGAAATAGTAGACAACCAAAATATAGTGTGATATTTTAGGTTAAAAAAGCTACACACAATATAATACAAACCTATCCAGAAAAGTAATAATAATAATTATTATTATCATGTACGCAACATGAACCTCCATCCTTATGGATGTACCTGCCCATTGTCAGATATTTATTTGATGAGCATTTTTTTTTCTTGGAGTTGGTCATTCCAAAAAAAATCCCAAGTAGTGACTGTACAACATTGGTTGTACATTGGTACTTGGTACATATTATAATCATGATGGTTATCATTATCGTCATCCTCATCATCATTCCGTGGTCTATTCTTATTTTCTTGTGTATACCTGCAGGGGAATGAGATTTTGTTGAGTTATATCATTATTATTATTGTTATTATGGTGGTTCTAAAACCACGAGATTATTGTTGTTTTCGTCTTGTTCCTCCTCAATTCCATCCACATCCCCCAAACCAACTACCCACAATAACCATCTTATAACTTATAAAAAGGTAGGTTATGAATATGATGTTCGAGAAAGAGTTGGAGAGAGAGATGAGACATCACCCATTACCTTAACATTTATTTCAATCTGTTTTTTTACTCGTTGTAAACGTGCTCTCATGCTCACTCACATCCCATAAAGATGGAAAGAGAATGACCAAAAAATTATACTCACATAGATTAGGGGCCCAGCATGGATTATTATGGTGATGGGCTGTAATATGGACAGACAAGAGGGAAAAATATTACCAACATAACAGCCCAAAGCATCATCTCCATTGACCATAGTTGTGGAGGTTGTAGTAGTCCAATCTCTCGCTCGCCTGAAGAGTTAAGATTTAAGAAGAAGAAAAAATAAGAAAGATTTTTTTTCTTTTAGGGATATGGACAGATAGATGGATATAGACTACTAATATGTAAGTACACACGAAACAACAGCAATAATAAGCTGTTGGGGATGAACATTGAAACTAATACTTTGTAGCCATAATAATCATCATTGTAATCATCTTCCGCAGCAGCAACCCCCATTCGGCTAACTTGTATGGGTAAAAGTATCAGTATGGTTGGTTGGTTGTATGCGCACTGACTGACATATCCTTCAAAATGATTTTCTACTTTTTTTAGGGTAATATTTTTTATTCTACAAAGTTTCAGTCTCTTAAACGTTGTGTAGTTGTAGGTGATTATGATCATTATGATGGTGATCTGGTGATGTACAGAAAGGAATTGAATTTTTTCTTGGTTTGATTTGATGGAGTCAAAATGGGAAATGGAAAGGGTTGGTTGGTGACTGGACACTGAAATTATGTAGAATACCTATTTACACTTGCCTCAATGTCCAATGTCCTGCTCATGGAATATTATCTGACTCATTCATCCAATTCATATCATCAATTTACGTTAGTATAAAGTAATTTAGAATATGAAAAATTCCCTGAAAAAAATTGATAAAGCAAAAATAAAAATTTGAGTTAATCTCTGCACATGCAAGACAGACACTGGCAGAGTTTACAGAATGGACAGTTATTCAAGCAATACAATGGACCAATAACTCTGCCATCTACCATTTCATCTGTCAAGTTGACCTTAGTAAAGTAATAACTAGCAATTGGCTAAATTGGAGAGAAGTTGTCTGTTTTTTTTTCTTTGGCTGAATTAAACCCATTTGGTTGAATGCCTCACAGAACGAAGAAAGGAGAGAGAAAATGCAATTGCTTGCGATACGATGCAATGGCGCTAATATCTCAGCGACAGTGACGACCATGTCTGTGGATTAAAGTCATTTAATGTCAGAGGACCCATCATATCATCATTACCACCATAATAAGAAAGATGAGCGTCTTAAGGAGCTCAGGTCAAATAAAACGTGGATTGAGATTGAGCCAGCAACCATCCAAATCTAACTATAACCACTTTATCCTAATATGTAGTTATATTATCCTTCTTAAGGGGAAGGTGATACACAACTTGACAACCTGTTGTTGTAATTTTAAAAAAGAAAGGAAAAAAATAGGCAATCAATTTGAATGTGTCGTTGTTTTTTCTCCTCTCCTCTCCCTCATAACTGCTCCTGTTATTATAACTGCCTCCATTACATTGGCAGGATTTTTAATAGTCTCTTTCTGGTAAAGTTTATTAAATGGGACTTCTTCTTGTACCAAGCTGAAACCCTAAACGAGAAAGTAATAGGAGGATGCTATAACAGTTCGTAGTAAGTAATGCGCATGCATGTAAATTTATTCTAAAGAGCCAAGCCAAACCAGAGCCAACCACAAAATAGCACTGCCTCCATTCCAAACCAAGTACTTATACAGACACGCCAGGTGATAATGAATTTAATGGCCAGTGCAAACTGGTCATTTTGCTGCATGATCATCATGATATTAGCACAAAAAATTATATTCTTCAAAGGAGGAAAGTATTAACAACCAGCCTGGTTTTCCTTTTCGTCTCTATTACCATTACTAAAGTAAACAGAGATAGATAGAGAGGGGCTACCTGGATTGGATGAAAATTGCTGGCTTGGCTTTGACTTTGGCTCCCCGAGTCTCGTCTCCTGAGAACGAGCTCGCTTGAAGCCATTCCTCTAATACGACGCTGTGCTCAGTAATAAACGTAATGATGGTAATGATAATGGTAATAATAATACAAATGTAGAGGGAATCAAGCTATCACTCTAAAGATAATAATGGCAATATAGAAAACACATCTTAATACGCCTTCTGAATACAGCCACAGCATCAAAACTCTATTATTTTCAGGGAATAGAAAAACTTGCATGATCATGATATGATCATCATGATCGTCTTCATCATCATCAGCCTCCTCATTTATTCTATTATTTTCTCTTAACATTACACGTTGATGTCGTTATACCCCACAACATCAAAACCCGTCCCTCTTTCTCCCATCCATCTCTTCAGACGCGATTTTTTCCCTCGACCAACGAGTATTGTATTGCCAACAATAATCGTAATCCTAAGTGTAAAGTAAAAAATAAATGGCTTTTGATGTTAATAAATAAATTGTATAGGATATATTGTATGGATGTGTATCGTCATCTATCTGCAATAAAATCCCCGGAATAAAAAAAAATATTTGAATTTAATGCGCTGGCAATGGCAAGTAATAGAAATACCTTAGTACTTATCTAGGTAGTCTAAAAGTACTATTAAAGAGAATCAAGAATCATTATTTTCTTATCATTAGCTTGACTATCACATAGCCAACTACAGGAAATCCTTCGTTTCTTCCTTACACTTGCATTAACACCTGTACTGATAGGGGGAGATAATCGAGTCAATTTCTTACCCATTAAAAGTACTTTTTATGGAGGATAGTCAATGTTCTTGCTTCACATCACTGGCCATGTATGCATTGGGATTGCTATTTTATTTGTCTTGTGAGCTAGGAATGGAATGGGTGAGATGAATTGAAGTCATCATCATTGAAAAAAATATCTCGTCTTGTCTTGTGGGAGTTGGCTTGTTTCTCTCTGCCTATATGTGTGCACGGCTTATGTCATTCCAAAATCCAAGCTGTGAATAAAATCCGGTTGAATATCATTTTTGATTTCTACGAACTTACATTAACTTGCTTTATAGTACAATCACAGTGAGATTCGTACATTAGATATACTTAAATAAAATGTGGTTGTTTTTTCGCTCTTCTCTTCACAGACCCTCATTGGTATAAAAAGGATATGATATGGTATGATATGGTTTGATATGACGAGGACGTTTTTAATTCAATATTTTTCTCTCTTTCCTCTCCTTCAATCTCCTTCTTTAAACTTCAGTTCAAGTCAAAACATCATTCACACTTTTATCTTTCAATCCAGTTTGGCTTTCTTCTTGATCGTCTTCTTCAGAAAAAAACTTTTTATCACCTAGAAAGAGGTTCTCAGTGTCAATTTAGGAATATTCATGGCACTTGATGGTATTCATAAAGATTTATATAATACACATAATAGTAATAATAATAATAATAATCAAGAGGGAAGACTATATACTTCGTCATCCCATCTTTGCTATTAAACAAGAACTTCTATAAACCGCTTTTTATCAGTATCTCTTGCTCTGGCATGGAATGGAATGATTGAAGATTTTAAATATTATTTTATTATGAAATGAAATACATGAATGTTCTGCGCATCATCATCACCCATCCACTATCACCATCTTTACATCGTATAAGAATGCGTGTAAGTACATGTCCTTATATATTCCTCTGTGCTAGAGTTATTTTTTTTCTGATAAAAATTTAACCAATGAAAATCCATATCATTAAGTTATAAAATCCATTGTAAATAAGAAAATACAACTTGGATGTTCTGGTTTTATCGCTTTTTATGTTTTTCCTTCCATTAGGCCACAGATGTTAGCCACTCTCTTGGGCTGACATGATTGTTTCATCAAAAAAATATCTGTCTTTCCTTGTGCTATAGCGCGATAGAAGGATGGTGATAGTGATGAGGATGACGATGGCCATGCACGCTCTGTCTTGTCTGTCCCAACTTATTATAGCTTTTTATACTGATTTTTTGTCACTGTCATTTCGTCGACTTTGCGACGACTCCTCCGATCCTACATCCACATCCTACCCATATCATATCATATCATATCAAATCCATATAATATGTAATATAATAAAATTCTTCTCAAAAGGATAGAGACAAAAGATTTTTAAAGGATTGGATAGTTCTGTTTTGATATCATCATTTCAAAATCAGCTTTTTACCTTTAACTATGCTCATTAATGCGATAATGTTGATTTAATGATTTGCTATCTCAATCCATCTTGTAGTTATGCTAAACCCTTTAGTTTCACTTGAAAATGTCCCTTAATTTTCTCGGTTTTTTACTCTGGGCATATGAAGATAGATAGACGTTCTCTTAGATTTATTACAAGGAATAAGCTTTCAAAAAAATCCCTTATCATTGCTCTAATGAATACCAGAAAGATGTTATTTAGAGGGAAATGTCTCACTTAATCATAGATATTTTTCCATCTGCTTGGAAAATTTCTGATTAATGTTATTTAATATAATGCTATTTTATATACTAGTGGGTATTTTAATGATGATATCCTCATCAGTTCAATCTGATATGATCCTGATCTTTTATTTTTTCATGTTTTATACAATTCGATATGGCTGCATCTTCATATCACCAATTTCACATTTACCATCTTTCTTTGAGAAAGAATAAAGAAAAGAGAAGATGGAGGAAAAGAACAAGGAGATAAAATGTGATCAAGTGAACAAGGGAATGAAATGCATTTTTCTAGTAATATAAATGTAAGTACAAGCAATAAAAATGACTATATCTTTACCTAAAATATTTACGAGAAAGGATTACAGCTAGAAGTACAGCGTCATATTCAAGTAATGATGGGAATGTGTAGGCTAGCTTACTTTTATCGCTAGTCTAGCCTTCAATTTAAATAGTTTCATAAGTGTTTTCGAAGCATTTTAAATCCTAAATTATTTGGAAGTACTAAAATTTAAAAATAAATCTAATGACAATGTGGACCAAATGTTAACCTAACCAAATGTACTGCGAAGTCCCGGTGTATGGTTAGGTAATTAAACTCTGAATAATCCTAAAGTAAAGAAACTCAATTTATTCATTTAAAAAATCCTTGTTCACGTACAAGCATTAAACGACACCACTACCACCAACATGACCTGAAACAAAGCAAATACATCACCCAAAATATTTCTTGAAATGCATGTAAATGTATTAATTTAAGAGGGTGGAAGGTTTTGTAGTGGTGTCGGTGACAGCAGTCACCGTCCCGACGCCTAAATTTGGGGAGAACATATGCTCACTTTCAAACAATGCAATGCATCACAATTCACAATTGGGCTTTCTTTCCCTTCTTTATAAATATTTCAGCCAAGGAAAGTAAATTACGACCAGCCAAATATAATATGAGAGAAGGAAACGAACATAGGTACATGCTCTTCCACACGAAGAAATAGTCGCATCATATCATATTTGATAGCCCATATGTACATATGTATTTATATTAGGCGTGAGAAATGAATTCATTTTCTTTGGCACCACCAACCATCTTTCCCCGACGCAAAGTTACTCCATCACAACAGAAACTTTCTCCAGAAAATTTCAATAGTCATAGTCGGCTGTCGGTTCAAAAAGAATTGCTGAGGAAAGCACCATTTTTGACGATTGCATCTTGCATCCGCCATCTAAAATATCAAATTTTTTATTTGTTTCTTTTTATTCTGGAAATGGCTGGCACTCTGTAATATACTTTTTGTTCTTATTGTTAATATATTTTTTTGCATGATATAGTCACATCTCCTT
>JAQIXQ010000637.1:0-23841 GCA_034700485.1 Pseudosinella alba
GGGGGGTACTAGGAGCTGATGATGCAATGATGACATGAGGGAGGGTGGGGGATCAGAAAATCGCGATTTTTTGATGACATCATATTGCAATGCCCCCTGACTCCTTTTTTTGCTCTGCAGGCCCATCGTGACCTGAATTCCCAAGTGGGGACCAAAATACATTATATTTTCCTTCTTTGAAACTTGAGCATTTCATTTGAGTCAAACTATTATATAACCCACAGGAGCGGGAGTTGGATATGGGGTCACCGTTGAAGCTACGGTGAAAGTGGAGGGACAGCAACATTGGAAGGGAAACCCCTTTTTAGATCTAGTTAACTTACTTTTTCCTCCCTTATCTCCCTCCACTCCCACAGACCGCCGTATACCCAACAACAAGTTTGAACTTTCACCGGGAATTTTTTCCCGTATGCTATTTTCTCCCTACGTTTCGCCAAGTGAAAGTGGCTATGTGTGTTTGTGGCCGGGAAGCCATCATCCAATACAATCCGGTACAACATCACTCTTCCATCAGAGGGAACCTTGGCGAAAGTAAAGTAAAGTTTTTTCCCGGTCAAGCAATAACTTTTTTTACTTGGGAATTCCTGTACCACCGAAAAAAAATGAAACAACAATCAGAAGATTTTGCTCATATAATCTTTTCCTCCATTTCTGCATCAAGGGACATATGGGTATGTCCAAACCCAAAAAAGGTCTGCAAAGACAGGAGCACAAAATATATATCATTTTTCTAGAAAGAAAGGGTCCGCTTTTTGCGAATCCGGTTTTTTAATCCGAGAGCCTTCAACATTCCTCTCATATTCCTACTTTCTAAAAAAAAACTTGGATCCCATGTCAAAGAGCAAAATTCTGAGAAACCCCCTTCGTATGTTAAAAAAAATGTTCCAGTTATATTGGCGAGTTTTTAGCTCATTCTTGGAATAACTGAAAAAGACAGGAAATTTGTAAATGATCTACTTTACGAAGGGAGAAAGGTTCAGGTATTTCTGCTTTTTTTTGGGGGGAGAAAGTGAAAGACTTTCGTAGTTTCTATCCGCCGATGACAGACTCACTTTTGGTATTTCAATGCTCTAAAAATCCTTTCTTCATGAACTATGATAGAATGCAGATATAGATTGGTACACTGCACATAGGAAAACGGATATGAATGCCGTGCCTTGAAGAATGAAAAAGAAAATGGAGAAAGTGGAACTCTCTCTCTGGAGGGAATCCATATAAATGCCAACAGGGAAGAGAAACCAGTCACTGGATATATATTTTTTTGGAAAGATCAAATCTATGAAGATGCCCACAAACGAAAAGAAAAATCTAGTTCGAAAAACATACACAGAAATAAATAGGACTTCATGGAAATGTAATATAAGTAGTTTTACATGAAGCCAGTCAAACTCAGACACCACCGCTGCACACGAGCCCAGTCGTTGGAATCCTGAAGACGAAAAAATGCTTTCTTAAAAAAATCTAAATTCCTCCCGCGTCCTTCCCAATACTCCTCAGAAACTATTTATACTTTCCCTTCAAAGCAGTGTACACATAAAAAGGGAACAGGAGTGAGTCTAGATCTTTTTTGTCAGATTTCCAAAGCTCCTCCATTCCATTCCATGGCCGTTCCTAGCCGGTAACCAAAAAAAAGACTTATTTCCTTCTCCATCATCTACTTACTTATACCATGTAAGTAGTTCTGTGTACGTAATAATAAGTATGATAAAAAATGATATGCGTACGTCCCTTTTTCGTTTCGTCTTATCTCAAACATCACATCCATCAGGAAAGGAATCTGGTGAAAGTGGAACACGACGACCACCACCACCTCCTCCTCCTCCTCCAACAGGACACCAGCATGGGAGTCAAATATGATATGTTCCAAGTTCCACAGAATGTGAGGAGGGTAAGGTGGAAAAAATCTCCACTCCTGCTTCCATTCTTGTACTTTTTTATCTCCTCTCAGTCAGTGTCATTGCCATTTTGCCAGTGAAAAACTGATGGAGAAAATACATTTTTCCTTCTTCAAAGGAAAAAAATGGCTGTCCAGTTGGTTGACAGTGAAGCAGTATCATCTTGGACGAAGATGGAAATATATATATGAACAAGCTTCATCTCGGCATGTTGTCTTATTGGGGGGAAAATAAAAATAAGGGGAACAGGAGGAGGGAGGGAGGTTACTTGCCTCTTCAGCAGAAAAAAAAAATGATCCAAATAAAAAAATATATACTTTGTTCCCTTTCGTTCGAGTGTATAGGACCTCCAAGTGAGTTCCAAGTCTTCCTGGTGTACTTTCAAGCTCATCCATCATCACTCTCTGAAGTATTTTTTTCTCAAGATTTCTTCTCATGAGCGGGTTTCTGCGTCTTGTCCTTGTCTTGCAAAACCCTGTCTTGCCAAATGTCCCCTGCTTTCTCTTCCTTATGAACGGTTCAAAGGAGGGATGTTGGGGATGAGGACGATGATGATGATGACGCTGCTCTTCTTATTCTCCTCTCTGCCAAGAAATCCGAAATATCCAGGAACGACGGAGAAAGTCTCTCTCATGTCATGTACGGGAGCATTCTCCAGACTTTCCCCGTTTGGAAATGGAAATGACAGGGAACTCATGTCGTAGGGAAGCCATTAGTAGGTCATAGACGCTCTCATTATTGCTACATGTGTTTGTGTTATGTTGGAAGACCACACACAGCGTGGGAGAATAAGAGCATCGGGACAGAAGGGAAGGAGGAAGGGAGGAAGGAAGGAGACTGCATTTTGATATCAATCTTAGCCTCCCTTCTTAGACATTGCGTCTGACTGCGTCCATGCCTGCTCCCCTTTGATAATAAATGCCTAATAATAATAATGCGTCTCGCTAGTTTCCACCTGTCCACCCCTCATTTGTTATTTGGGATAATATGATGCAACAAACTGGAGTGACGTGCGTTGTTGTTGGGCTGGATGCTGACAATATTTTACTTACGGAGAAAAATTAACAGTTCATCATCATCCCGTGACAGGATTTATATGAAAGCACAAATTCAGCAGAGATTTTTTTTGTCAGGACCATGAACAAGCCATGTCCCTATTTAAGAAAGTGGATGCGATGATGGATATTCATTTATCCCCCATGTGGCCAATTGACCGAGATTTCCCCCGTCAAACTCTTCTCCCTAGTTGATCATGTTCTATTTTTGACAGCAGTTGGTCTTGGTCACGAGAACAAAAGGGAAGGGGAGTAATTGCGCATTATTTTGTAGGGAAAGTATCTATATATGAGATGATGTGGTTTCTGGAACTTCACTCCCCACACGCCACACTGCTCCAGATGAAGTACAACTTAATTTTCAAGACCATTTTCGCCACTTGCTAATAACCTTCCCGCTCATCTCCGGATGAATGAAGTGGGAGTGGAGTGGCAGTGTCGAGATAGTGCTAAAACTGTTCTGTAAGCTTTTGAATAAACTGGAAGGCTGAAAATGCTCAGACTTCAGTTCACTTCAGAGTTTTTTTTATCCTCCTCTCCACCACCATCGCCATATCCCAACCCACACGAAATCAAAATGAAAAATGGTTCTTGACTCGGAAAATCAGGAGGATAATTAGCTTGAGCGGATGCAAAGAAAAAAATCGGGGTTTTGGGGAAAAGTCCCATTTCACAGGGAAAGTGAGAGAGGCATAATCTATCTTGTCGGGTGATGGAGGTGTTAGGATTTCATCCAACTCCGAAAAGCTTAGCTCCATTTATACACTTAATGATCATTGTTGCAGGGTGAGAAAGAGCGGCTTAAAGAGACACATCCAGAGTGGTGTGGGTTACTTAACATCTTTCACTTTGTGAACAACAGTGATTTTTCTTCGGTTTCTCCCAACAAAACACTCCAGCCTGTGGACAGGGAAGGAGGTTGGAAATTGGGAGAAGAAGAAGAATGAACTTTTTCTCCGAAACCAAACCAAACCCAACCCAAAATTCTCTCTACCTTCTTGCTCTTCTGCAACTGGGGAAGTGGAATCATTACCGTTTTCTCTTGGCAAAAAAAATGTATCTATCTTTCTTGGGCTTGTTGACGTGACTCCAAAGACTTCCAGTGCACTTCACTGATGGAAGGTGATCAGTGAATGTCACTCAGCAGGCAACTGAGAAAAATTTGTTGAAACTTCCACCTTCCTTCGTTGTGCCGGGAAAGGGCACGAGGAAGAGAGGAGAAGGTGGAGGAAAGCAAAGTCATTTGAAAATTCAAATCATTTTGTAAAATAGGTAAGGGTACTCCTCCTTAGACATGGCATATAAATGGTGGAAATGGGACACCAGCAAATACTGGTAAAGAAAATGTCCCATTTTTTATTTTTAAAATATAATAGAAATAACAACCCTTTCCCCAACTGTTATTTACAACGGGGCTCGTTTAATTTAACTGATTTTTGTGTAGACTGGAAATGTAGACATCTCGTTATGCAAAAAAAAGGGTCCTATTCTAAATATATATCTCCAAAGCATTTATTCTGAGCTCTATCTTATACCTTTCTGAGACTTTTAGAATCTAATTTATTTGCCAGATGAGATTTCGGTGTTTTCTAGGGGAGAAAATGGCGATGGTAAATCTAAATCTACCTTTTCGGTCATTACAAGTTCTGTCTTATAGCAGGCCACCTACTCCGTTTTATTTCTAGAGCGATATGAAGTATCCGTAACGGAGGCGGACTACCATAATTTGCAAGTAAATTTCTGAGAAGCAGGAAGGATCTCACGGGTTCGTTAAGAAACTGGAATGGCTATCAAGTTACTTCTTTGCCCTTTTCCGTCCACGTCACAAATCTTACGAGATGTGCGTAATGGGTAGATTCATTTTCAAAAATTGGACATGTGGGCCAATGAGGAGATCTTGCCCTACCTCCTGCTCCCACACGATTTTAGGAATTAGAAGAAAATCTATGAATGGATGCTCTACGCAGCCTCTTCTGAAACCTAAAACTACAAGAATATTGAATTTTTCTTTTAGCGTTCAAATTATAGGAAATCGAGAATTACCTAATAGATTTGATCCCACATACGAGGATATTCTTCATTCTTTTCGATAGACTCACCCATTCAAAATCCACATGGCTCATTTGATGAAGAGAATGAACTCGAAGAAAAAATCATTTCCCTTTCATCCTCTTAACAAGCATTATTTTCCCCCTCCTTCCTCTTCATAACCAAAGCCCAACTATATTTCCTAGAAATGCACAGAATGAAAAGGTTTTTTTGCAACGTTTTTTAATAAAATAGATTTAAGCTTGAAGAAAAGACACCATAAATTTACTTTGTTTACCTGTTTTTCTTTCCTGCCTACCCCTTGCAAAAAATATAAATAAAATTCGAGAAGAAAAAACTGCCACAAGCATAAATTTTTGTAGCTTGTTCACCCAAAAACTAAGAAAGTAGCAAAAATGATTTCAATATTTCTTTTAAAATCCACCAGGAAAAGTTGCAATAAAAGGGGGGAATATATTAAGCAAAGTCAGGAACAGAAGCCGGGAAGAATTGGAGAGAAAAAAATATCCAGTAAACAAGCAAACTGCGCCTGTTATTGCCTCCCCTTCCCCCTCTTTCTCCAGAAGGATAAAAACGTAAAAGGATAAAGAGCCAGTTTATAAATATAAAAATGCATAAAAAAAGTTTGATTCAAGAAAGGCCTACGATACGATATGGTATGGAATGAAGCTCAGATTCTTCTTGTTTGACACACTTTCTCCCTTTTCACAAGAAAAATCGAAAATAGGAACTGCTTTCTCCTTTTATGTTGTTATTTACCGGTGGTGGTGATGTTGCTAAAATGTTTTATATAGCTTTAGAAGCATTTTTTTGTGGGGGGAAGAATGGGCTGAGAAAAGGTGGAATAAAAGTTGGACTTTTTTAAGAATCCATTTCCTCCTCCTGTTCGAAAATAAAATGAGGCATTTTTACCACTTCTGATGATATATATTTGAAACTGTGTATTCTTCAAAAGTTGAGAATTTTTTCTCTCTCCCAAATCTCCATTTATTTTGAACAGGCCATTTTTCTCTGATGCAATGGAAGGCTCTCTTCTTCTTCCTGAGAGCATTTTTGAATTGAAAAGCCACAAAAAATATAAAGCTTTTTTATACATGACAGTTTTGCGGTGTACTATTTCGCTAATGAAATGAGATATTTTTGGGGGGGATTGGAAAAGGCATCATAAAACATTTTCCTATTTTAACAAGAGGAAATGAAGTGGGTGTGTAGAATCGGAATAAAATTGGAAGAACGTCAGGAGGAAGTCATATATGTCAAGTGTGAACTGAAATGACCCCTTCAGTTTAGAAGTTCAAGATAGGCCAACCTTATCTTCTTAAAAATAATATCTGTTAAGTAATGGAAAGATAGGGCAAGTCCCCCATATAGAAAAATAATATTAATTCTCTGGACCAAATATTTCCTCCAGTTTTCAATTACTCCCGGCAAGGTAATAAAAATATGGGCTTGCTTGTACATTTATATCCGGTTTAGTTTAAAGGAGCAAAGCATCGAAGAATGATCTCGACCCAGACCGAAGATGATGAAACCTTTTTATTACCCATCCTCTTCCAAAGTAATATAATCCCTTTAACATCTTGTAAAACACGTGGGTTTACTAATATTATTGCAAATTTCAATCTTCATAAAGTCAGCCGGAACACGGGGAGGCAATTGATCTTTGCATAAGATGGCACATGGATCAATGCCCATGAGTGATTACTGGGATATATGCTTGGGGGATGAGATGATATGGGGAGGGAAACGAGACTTGGATGGGATGAAGGTGCCACACACGTGTTACCAGCACCTTACATGGTCCTCTCACCGTCATTTTTTAAACTGGGAAAAAATCTCTTTAGCTCCAGAGAGAAAAATCACCTTCATAAAAAATTGTCTTTAAAAATCACACGTGTGTAGAAGATCACTTTTCTTTCCAGGAGAGAGGCATTCTGTCCCCACATCACTTTTTTATGGGAAAGCAGGCGACAACATAAATTCTGTGACTTTCCCTCTCTCTCTCCCTCTCTCCTTCCTTCCCCATTAACTTCCAACATCAATCCGTCATTCCTTCAAGGAAAAAGTGTATTTTGAATAGAAACGAAGTGAAAGTGAAAAAAGTCAACCATACACAAACATACATACATTCATATAGAGGAGCTAAGTCTCTTTCATTCCTTTCATTTCACACTTTTCCTCTCCTTCTCCTTTTTCCAAGGGAATGAATAAGTGTGGATGTTGAAGCCATTCCACTTCCTCCTTTTGTCGGTTGGAATTTATGACCCTTTCCCAGCTCTTTTTTTATGTATATGCATGTGAAGGAGAAAACGTAGTAAATCTGGAATAAAAAATGTAAATAGACTTGGGTTACAATGCAATATACCTTAATATGGCCGTGTTTGGTTTTGGCATGATTGCCTTCGTTCCGCATATCCATTTCCCATTTTGCTTGCTTGAAATATGTATGCATTTACTTATTTTTAAGGAGGGCCCCTTTTCTTCCTAAAGTAATACTTTCTTTGCTGGTGGGATACAATGAAAGTGTCAAATGATATGGAGGAAACGCTCTGATTTCCCCCTTTTATAAGGAACAAGTGTGACTGAATAAGAGTCTTGGAAAAATCAGATATGATTTGAAGCTGCTGGTAAACAAACATACATACATTGCTAGATTCTTATTTTTTTCGCTTTTCATACTTCCGTCGAAGAAAGTTGGCTTTCCCTGAGAAATGTGTTGGTGTCTATGAAAGATTTGAAGAGAAATGGTGAAGGAGTGGAAGTAAACTGAATGGTGTGGGTGGAGAAGATAAATGGATTATTATGAGTGGGGGACTATATGAGAGGATAGCTAAGCGCTAGGTACCTAAGTAAACCCATATAGCATTAGCAAATGAATGAATGAAATGATGGATGAATTGTGTAAAGTCAGCAACAAGCTTTTTCAAGTTAGTTTATTATTCCTCGCCCCCATTCATTCCTCACAGTCCTACCATGTCTTATATGTGGTACTAATATGATATGAAATGTCAAAAAGATATATTTTGCGTAGGCGGCTAATGGATGATTTGACGGATTAGAAAATGTGGGTGAATTCTGGATTAATAAGGCCAGTCGTCCATCCGATTAGCAAATAAAAATATATTGATTTTCTCCATCTGCATGTGAATTCACTTTGACTTGGCATCGCTAATTGCTAGAATAGATTTCCTGCATTACTATTTTAAATCAGGTTATGCATATCATTTTCCGTCAATATGAATAGCCTCTAAACTTCGGAACTTGCACTTGTCTTGTCATATCTATCTATCTTCCCGTTTTGTCATCATCATCTTTGCTTGGATCTTTCACGATGGGGAAAAATACAATATGAATAGCAAGGCATTCCATAAGCTTCTCCCTTCATATAATGTAGATGAGACGGAAATTGCAATTAACTGCAGAGGAAATGAAAGCTAAAATGAGCTGCCCGTGTTGGCTTGGCTTTTTCTAAATACCTCTGCTGCCTGTGCTCACAGGTTCAAAGCTGGGTTTTGATATTGATGAGACAAAGTACTGGGAACAAACTCGACGAGTCAGTGACGCAATGTAAAGAGATAACTGAATATTGTCAAAATGGTCCGGTATGATTTGGTGAAGTATTTTTATATCTAAATTCATATTACTTTAGGTGGAAATGTAATATATTTTAATTTTAAAAAGAAGCTTCAAGCAGTATTTATTTTCTTTTACGTTCATTCATTCCAACAGTTCATTGATAATCATAGTCGCAATTGGAAACATGCATAGCGAAACAAAAAGAGTATGCCCAATAAGATGCTCTTACTTATCAAAGCGGAAAGGGTTTCACTTCTTCAAAGAAACTTTTTACCTCTAAAAATACGAGAAAAGAAAACAGGAAAAAGGGTTAAAATGTGATTAGTTGAGATAAGCCTAGAAAAACGGCTCGAGGAAGAAGATTACATTTGGCTTAACAGAAAGTGAATGGAAGATCTGGGATAGAAAAACAAAAGGGGAGAGGGGGAACGAGAAAGGGGACGGTGGAGAAGAAAAACACTTTCCATTTACGTATTTCTATGCATTTCCTATTATGGAAAAATAAATGTAGAAAGTGTTAAAAAAAGAAATGCATTATGTAGATAAGACTGGAGGGGCTTACAGATAATCATTAAAGCTGGTTTAGTTCCTTTCATCGCCTTCTTCTCTTTTGCTTATTGCTCTATCATATATTATATATAAGTATATGTATAGCTATCCATGAACAGTTAATATCGTTAAGTATATAATGAGGCAACGTCTAATGTAAATATTATTTTTCGTTGGATGAATTACAGGAAGCTGAAAGTGGAAGCCCTTCCCGTGTGATCTTCCTCCCATTTCCCGTGTGCTAAGTAGAAACAAAGACGACTATCTACTGCTTGCTAAGACTACTTTTACTAACCCCCACTCATTTCATTTCGCTCACATTCATCCTCGAATGTCTTCATTTCCCAGAGTCCGACATTCCCACGTCGTAAACGTCAGTAGTAGTCGTGCCAGTGCCAAAATATAAAATATATTTAGAAAAATGGCTGCAGAGATAATGCGGAATAAGTTGGAAGAGGAGCAGCAGGAGCTCCAAAACCTCCAACTTCATCAATATTACCAAAGACGTGTTCTCCCAGTACCAGCAACCCTTTCCCCTCCAAAAGAGCTAATAATGTTCCCTTCCCCCAGTGAGGGATCAGCCTCTGAAGTTGGTGCGGATGACGATGATCCCCTCCAAATTCTATTTAATCGATGCATGAGCTGTTCTAGTTCCTACAAAGGAGATGCTGGATCAATTACTGGGAAGGGGATGATGATCAACTCCACTTCAGTGACTTCCTCTTCACCCTCCCAATCTGAATGTTCCTTTGACCACTCGTCCAAAACCGGAGATGGGAGAGGAGACGAGACTTTACCCCAAACAGTTACAAAGAGACTCCAATCCAAGAGGACTATTCTCAGGGATAGTGACTATGAAAATTTTTTCAGGAGAAGGACGAAAAGACTGATGAGTTGGATGACGATGAGGAAGAGACCTGCCACCATGATGATTACAAAGATGGGCATTTGGCTTCTGACCGTGCAAATCCTATGGACGCTCCTAACAAGCCAATCCCTTGTCGCTGCTGCTTCCTCCGAGTCATCAAGTCGAGGGCCCCAACATTTTAGACGGACTCCGGACAATCAAACGGCCACGGTTGGGGACAGGGTTACTTTGGCATGTAGTGTTGAGAATAAGGCTGGCGTTCTCCAGTGGACCAGGGATGGATTCGGCCTAGGGACCGACAGATACTTGGAAGGGTATGATAGGTACTCCATGAAGATTTCCGAAGATGAGGGGGACTTCACCCTGGAAATTTACCCAATCACGCTGGAGGACGACGCTATATTCCAGTGCCAAGTGGGACCCGGAGCGGATGGGAGTCGGGAGTTGAGGTCGGCTAATGCAAAGGTGACGGTGGAGGTGCCCACATCTCCACCGGAGATTATTCATGGAGACTTGCTACAAACGACTGAGGACAAGGAGGTTCAATTGGAATGTATTTCCAGAGGGGGCAAGCCTGCTGCTGAGGTAAATATCATATTTTCTTTACATCTTTATCAAGTTACCCCACAAAACTAATTTCGTCCTTGGGCTTACAGATCACATGGATTGACGGAAACGGACATGAGGTAAAAACTGGAGTGGACTCGGTTAAGGAGCCCCTCGATGATGGGAAACGTTTTAACACCCGTTCCATCCTCCGGTTCCGACCAACGAAAGATCACCACAACAAGACTTTCACTTGCCAAGCCCACAATCGACCTGCAAAAGAAGTAATGAGCACTCATATCCGACTGGAGGTGAAGTATGCTCCAAAAGTCACTGTCAAGATCCAGTCTCCGGCGATCAAGGAGTTTGACAACCTGCGGATCTCCTGTCGGGCAGAAGCCAACCCACCAAAGATTTCTTATCGGTGGTTTCTCAACGATCAGGTTTTGGCTGGTGATCACGGATCTGTGTTGGTCCTTCCGAATGTCACCAGAAAGTATCATGATGCCATTATCAAGTGTGAGGTACAGAATGCAGTGGGGAGAAGCCAAGAAAGTGAAACGCTGTCTGTTGTCTGTAAGTCCCCCAATTGAAAGCATAAAAGTAAATCCGGTCGATAAACACATCGGATCCCCATAAGCCCTTTCTAACACGGAGACATTCTCTTGCTCTTGTTTTTATAGACGGCCCAGTATTCCGAAATAGGCCAAGAGATGTCCAAGCGGATTTGGGCACTTCAGTGACACTGAGCTGTGACGTGGATGGTAATCCACCCCCTATCATTGTTTGGATCTATGAACCAACCAGAGCGGTAAGTGGCTCCAGCCAAGTTGGCCTGACTGAAATCCCAATTAAATCTAAAAGATGTTGTATAATTAATTTAATTTCTTATTTCAAAAGGTTGTTCACGACAAAGCCAACTACACTACAACTCTCACCCAAGATACCCAAGGAAAGTACGTGTGCCAAGCGCATGTTCAAGGCTTCCCTACAATTTCTGCAGAGGCTGCAATTCACCTGAAAGGACCCCCAACCATTATTAGCCAGCGTGTTCAGTTTGGAGTGGAAGGGGACACGGTACGCCTGGAGTGTTTGGCCAGGTCCATTCCCCTTCCGGAGAAAATTACATGGACTCACTTGGGTCGAGAGATTGATAACCGTAATTAAACAAAAGAATTAATACATATAAATACCTAATTATGACGTTGCGAAACGTTCTTTCGGCTTCATAAAAACGGAGACAATTAAAATTATAACATTATCTTTTATCCAGACGACTCCGACTATTCAGTCCTGGAAGATTCCATGCCGAACGGGAAGCGCAGCGTTCTTGTCGTCCGTACCTCTCAAGAGAAGGACTTCGGCCCTTACAATTGCACAGTATCAAATACCTATGGGAGCCATATCATGGAAATCTACCTGATGAAGCAAAGTATGTTTTTTACTTAATTAAATTTGTGTGTCTTTCTCCTACTCTTCCCTGTTTAATCGGAAACGTTAACTTATACATATACATATATCCTACATAAACTTTTATAATCCATTAACTTTTCCCTGTCATTTCATAACTTTCACTCTTTTCCTACTCCTTAACAATACTAATGCACAAAATTGTCCCTTGAATGAACTGGAGACTATGAAGGATTAATCTGGGAAGGTGCCCTTTTCTATTTTGCAGAGAGTGGACAACTTGTCATCATCCTGACCTGTGTCATTGGAGGGGTTGTTGTTATCGTGGCGTTGACTATGATTACCCTGCTATGCCAGAAAAAGACGAAGAAGCCAGTTTGTAAGTGTGAAAGATATTATATGAATTGTTTTAGTGAAATTAAATTAAATTCGAGTCTGGAGTTTGGAGTGTAACCGGTTTGGTCTATTTTTTTTACAGTGATGGAAATTGATGGGGTGGAGAAACAAACCAAGCAGTCGGATCGGTCTTCGAACGACTCAGACTTGAAGGTAGAGATCCGGACAGCATCTTCCTTGTCCAATATTCCTGAACACGATTCAGAGCATTGGGATGAGGGATCGGATGCTATGAAAAATGAATCCATTTACCGGTATTCGGACTATATTGATCCAGTCTTCCCTCCAAAACATGTAAGTACAATAATATATTACACGTAATTCTGTGATTTTAGACTCATGTCGAGAATCCCAAGAAATAATCAATAAGAACTACATGGAAATAATTCATATGTCATTATTTTTTTTAGGACGGACACAACAACAACGGGTACGTGCCCTACGTGGACTACACTCGAGACTACAATCCTCCCCTAACACGGAATTCCATCTACAACGGGCAAGCCGGAGGGATGCAAAGTCCCCCACAGTACTTGAACAATGTGGACCCCCGATTCTCTGCCACCTATGGAAATCCCTATCTGAGAACGTCCAACACGTCCCTGCCCCCACCTCACTCGGGCAGTGCGGGAGGGAACCACTCCCCAAATAGCGGCTCCCATCCCCTTGCTCACTCTGTCGTGTCCCCCACCGGGAATCATCACAACCACCTGAACAATCATCATCACGTCCCATACTCCCATCACAACCATTCTAATCATCACACCCCCACCAGCAGTAATCATATCACACATAATCATATCGTCACCCCGACCAGTACGGCATCCATGAACGGCGGAATCATGCATGGAGGGGGAAGTGTTGGTGGAGGCAGTGGGAGTGGTTCCCCGCTCATCCCAGGGTCAACCTCACCACTCTCACATAGTCATCAGAACACGCTAAGTAACAATTCGACAAATCCCTATGGGATGAGGAATGGGTCTGTGCCCCAAGTCTCTAGAGCTCCAAGTACCCCTTCACCCCAGTACATTGTTCCTTCACAGCCACAGCTCAAGCCAGGCACGCTGGCGACACATGTTTAGTACTTTTCAACTGTCGTAAACATAGCTTAAAAATATTTATAAAAAAAAAACTTTTAAATGGAGAAATGCAATGTTCACATTAAACCATTTAAACGTTTCTTAAATGCAGTATCTCGTCAAAAAACCAAGCAAAAGATTTTTAAAATCGCCATTTTAGATATAGAACTTACAGAGTTTTAAAAACATGTAGAAAAACGTCTTTAGAATGGGGGAAAAGTTCATTAAGATTAAATATGTAAATTGTATATTATGAAGAGCCACTGATGTTCTCAAACGAAACAAAGCAGTATCAAATGAAAGTTTGCAAAAAATGTTTTTGTCAATACAACTATATGCTACTACTATAATTATTATTACAAGGAGCGTTTATAGCGGATTATAACGAGTAAAAGAATGCAAAATGCAACTATATTTATTTATGTTATTAAAGTATACATAATTATGCTAAGCTGTCAATTTATCAAGTAAATCAATACGTGTACTATATGTTTAAATATTTTAAAAGTGTATGTATTATATCATATAAATGTATGTACAATTAAGTCTAATTATAATAGTTTGTTATATAAAATACTTGCAGGGAAGGAAATTGTAAGTGTACCTAAATCTAGAATTAAAACTGTATCAAAAGCTATATTTAAACGTAAGTGTACTCTACGCATGTAAAGTTGGGATGTTTGGAATGCGGAAGTGGATTTTATGAAGTGCTGCACAAACCAAATGAAACTATTAAATTCTAAGCATAAAAATGATCACTGCAATTATTATGCATGTATCACTGTCAAATATTATGTAAAAGTTAATTGTTAAGTTTTATATTAGCATTAAAAATTAAAGAAAGAATACTTACTATACATGCTTAGGGATAATTTTTGTATCACTTTGCCCCACACTCCAAAAAGATTATTTTCTTGGTGTAAACTTCCATTCTCAACAATTAAATTGTTGTAAGTTAGCAATCCAAAAAGTAACCTTTTAGGGTAAGTTAAATTAAGGTCTTCTCTATTGTTAAGATTATGATGGCGATGAAGACGCATAAATCAATACATTCAATTTGTAAACCAAAAAGTTCCTCATTTTGATCATTTTCCTTGAATGCTTAACAATTTCGTTAGTTAATTAATACATAATTTAATTAATATAAGTTTTGTGTCTTTTGGCCCTTTCTCCCTTCAACTTTAAGTTTTCTCCAATGTTAGAATTAAGATTAATTAAATGTTTAGCATTTATAGTCTATACTTTTTTTAAAATAGGATTAGGAGTATAGTTACTACTAGAATAGAGCGCGAGCGTGTAGGAATAATATCGTCTTCACGTATATATAAATATGTAGCTTCTTCAACTTCTTATTCTTCTTGTTAGTCCAGATAGTTCAAGTAAATGTAGTTTAGATCAATTGAATACATATATAATAAATATATATATTTATATCATGAAAGTATTCTATGTAACCTCTGATAAGAATCGCAACAACGCATATCTATCTTCATCTTCAATTCATAATTATATTATAATATGTATTGTATGTTATGTAACTATTTGGACACCTTATAAAAGGATTTCATATATCCTTGTCATATTTTATAGGTGTCTCTTAAAACGATAAGATTAAGGATCATAGGCTATATAATTATTTGTTATTGTTTAGGAATACTATGTATAAAAATTTAGACAAACTATATCAGTTGGGCAATTATACTTAATACTTTGTGTTTAGTTAAGCATTTATCTGTAGAATAAACTACTTTAAAATAAATAAATATATTCGTATTTATATTATATGCCATTAACTTAAGTAAATAGATTTTTCTTAACTTTTTACTTATAATTAAATGGTAGGTAAATATATAAGCTAATGAAAAAGAAATGCAAAGAGGTCATTTTTGTATTTCTTTACTTGTATTTAAATTAAATACTTAACTGTTAAGTCTTGTCTTAAGTAGGTAATATTTATGTAAGGAGCGAATACTTAAAGCATCTATCGCGTGTGTGCAAAGCAGGTAAAATTATAACTTTTAAATTTAACTAATTTTACAAAAAAAAATCACGTGTATCATGTGTCAAGTTTAAGTTAGCTAATCAATAAGCAGTAATGACTACTCGTAGTATTATTATTTCTGTATTTCAATTACCTAGATCCAAATGAATGTCCTACATTTCGTATAAAAGTGTAATGTCGGTAATGAACATGTATCTGTCAGTCACTATGTAAAGCATATTATAATTATACATAGGTAGATGATGCATTACCGTAAATGTATTTTTAGCGTTAAGCATTTAAGTGGATGATGATTATGAAATAAAGTTTTAACTACTGATTGAAAAAAACTAACGTGCCTTCTGAAGTTTTGAGTTCTTTCCAAATGGTGCATAGTACCCCATGTACAAAAATAATAAATTTTTAGTTCCATTTCAGTTCATACATAAAAAGAAATGTCATATTTTATTTCCATTCCATTCAAAGTTTCAACATAAATTAAAAGTTGTATTCGAGGGCTGTGCTGAAGTCAACTATACAGATTTCTTAATAGTTTAAAGGTCAAAGTTTTTAGAGCTAGGAATTCCTCAAAAAAATTCATTTTAAAATTCATGTTCACATCATATAAGAATACACTTTTAGCAATACATAGTTAAAAATTGGAATCTTTACACTGTACGGTTTTCGTCCACTATTTCGTTTCTAATTTAAGAGTCACTTATTAGTATCCCTATCTTGCTAAACCTTCGCTCGCAAAAGCTTTTCAATTTTTGTCCATCTCTGTAAGAAAACAAGGAATCATAAATATGTATCGTTAAATCAGTACTTTCAAAAGTAATTATTACACCGTATAAACTGCTTTAAACAATGAAAGAACTTACGCATATATCCTCGTGGTTGGAGGATTGTACGCGTCACAGTTACTAAAGACAAGGAGAAGATCTGAGATGAATTCCTCATTGCAGGTATACACCATTGAGTTTAATTTATACTTGATGGTCCCAAGATCCATGGGGTGCTTCACTATATCATGGTAGTCCGGAGCCTGCAAATCATAACATAACACAACGTTACACATATATACTTTGCTTAAGTGATCACTGATCTAATCATCAGTTTGTCATACAATCGAAACTTCATATAATGGATGCTACTGACCTCTTGACGAGTAACAGGTTTTAGGAAAGCCCAAGCTTCGTTTTGTTTCATCACTTCAGACAAAGCCTTATCCAGTAGGACATTATCCAACTCCCCATTATCTCGGACGCAGTTATTAGTATTCATTCTCTGGAGCCTGGTACGTTTGGAAACTTCCGGTCCCTCGTACCCATCCCGATCCCCATGATGATCCCGTTTCCTGCTCCCAATGCCAAATCCTGAAGAACTCGAATCATTAGAATTCTCGCTACTCTCATTCTCTTTGGAATCACTCCGCAATCTCTTGGCTACTTGCGCTATCTTTGCAGCAGCTTGAGAAGCACATTTACGCCTACTTCCACGAGCATTCGCATGATGACGCTCCTCCTCGGAATCAACATAATCGTCATCCTCCTCGTAAGAACGCTTGGCCCGAGCACTGTTTGCACTAGTCCCCTGTCTACCAAAGCGTACTTTTACAGGTTCGGCTTCGTCGCTAGACTCTTCTTCAGTGGTAGCTTCGTCATCCTCACTCCTGCCTCCATTTCTTTGCTCGTCCTCCTCTGATTCCTCATCATCATCGTCAATAATCCTTCTCCTCCTGCTTGGCGTTGGTCGAGGTCTTGATTTCGTCCGGGATTTAGATGATGATGAGCCCGATTTGTCGCTCTTGCAATCTGGACAAAGCCAAGCCCCTCTAGGTGTTCGGTTCAGAGGAGGAATAAGGCAAAGTGGGTGGTAGCCATTAGAGCACCAATCGCAGGTTGTTATTTCGCCGCCAAAATTGCAAATGGCACAAAGTTCCTCCTCTGTAGTGGTATCTGCGGTGTTTTCATTAGACCTCCTCCCACCTCGCCTTCCAGACCGTCCAACGTCTTCATCACTATCCGAGTGGTCCAGTTCATCCAGAATATCATCTTCATCTTCTAGCCGCCTTTTCTTAACACGCAACTTTGGTGGTGGTTCCCTCGGTTTACAATCGTAACAAAACCAGTCCCCTTTTGGAATAACTTCGATAGGTGGTTTGAGGCATGTGGCGTGATGCCCTTTGTTACAGCTATCGCACAGTAGCATAGTTTCCGGGTTGCCCTTTCTTCGGCAAACTCGGCAACGAGCATTTAATACTGATCTGGACCATTCTACACTGTTATCTGCAAACAGCAAAAAAAATAAAGATAATTTTCTTTGATCTGAGCCAGCCACTATTAATTTTCAAATGATACAACGATAGACGATAACTCTTGATTACTAAAATTGGAAACATACCGAATGTAAATAAATGGACGAATAGTTGTGAGAAACTTGTACAGGACATCAGTGATAACTCCCATCTTTCCAATGCAGTAGGCGCTGGTAAACTGAGCTTCGTTGGTAATTCAGCCTCCTTCGATTTTTTCTTTTTGCTGTCTTGGTCTTTGTCCTCTGGAAAAAAGTTATTCTTGAAATTGTAACTTCGAAGTTTTTTATGCCCACATTAATTATAAATATTTATCACCACGACCCCTTACCTCCAAGTGGACGTTTAAAAAACTTGGGTTCCAAGCTCTGCCGAACTTGCAAGATAGCACAAGCGAGATCCTTCACTACTGGATTGATACTAGGAGCGTCATCCTTGTTTGCGTCAGAGGAGGTAGAGGTATGGGAGGACAATTGATCACTTTTGGTTGAGTCTTCGCTACCCCCGGCCGCAGACCCATTAAGAAGGCCTTTCCTTTTTGAAACATTCAGCGATTTTCCTCCCGTCCATGTCAATCTCGCAGTTTGTGGGTCGTACCCACGATCTTCCATTGCCTTTCTCCAAACCGCACGATCTTCAACTTTAATAGAGCCAAGTGCTCCTAGGAATATCTTTTCTTCTGCCTCCAAAATAAGGTCTCTTAACTGCAATTCTAAGATAGTTTCTATGCTCGTTCCCGGTGGAAAACTTAGGTTTGGATCGAGTCGATTCTTTTGGGTAGTTCCTCCTCGCTGTGGTCTCTTATCTGGAGCATTCATAATATGCTCAGGATACTTGCCTTCTCTATTCAACTTCAAAGCTGGACATTTGTTGATGTAAGCTTTGAATCCAGCTTTTTCTTCCATCAATGCAGCACGTAAATCCTTCTCTCGGATTCCTCTAGGGCTCAAGTTTTCTATTAAAGTATCAATATCTTCAGGATTCCAAAAGAACGACCACTTTGGTTTAGGAAGGTAAGTGCAGTGTACGGGACAACTCTCCTTATCTCCATTACAAATCCCGAATATCGGTGGTCTCTCCACAGCTTCTTTCTTTGAGTTGCTGCTCCCCTTCTTCTTGGACTTCTTGTTGGGTGAATTTAAAATGGAATTTTCCTTGTCACTCCCACCTTCCCTCTCCATCTGCTGATACTTATCAAATGTCTCTTTAACAAACGCCATATCTTCAAAATTGACAGTGCTCAAGTAGGGTGTGGGATTGGGCAAGCATTCTCCGACAAACTCATCATCCTGCTCCACAAATAAACCAGCAATATTGGGGAAAATCCAGTATCTTCTGTAAGCACGGTCTCTACCAAGTGGATGATGACCTAGTTTACGCTCATGTTTCAATATTTGTTCCTGGAGCTCCGATTCCTTCCACAAGAAGTCCTGCTTTCTATGGGCCACCTCTTTGTCCTTTTTATTCATTTGATATTCAATTTGCTCATCTGTGAGGGGAGGTTTGCCTGGCTTTTCTGGTGGAGCAGTAGATGCAGCTTTCTTGCCACCTTTTGGGGTTCCGACGTCAGGATCATCTTGACTATCTCCTCCACTGGTTTGTTTTTCTGCTTTGTATTGTGACATATCTGGGACTTGCTTATCATTCGTGAGTTTCTGTCTCCACCAAGCATCCTCTGCATCTTTCTTCTTTTCTGCTGCTTGCAGTGTTCTTAAACTGTGCTTTCCAACTTTGTATTGTTCAAAACTTTCCTCCATTGCGTCCCTAACTGACACATAGGTCATGATTTGATTTAGGAGACACAGGAGGAGTTTTAATTTTTCCCTCATAGTCAAGTCAAATACTGAGCCTCCACTCAAAGTTTTCAAAATCTGAGGTTCTTCTAAACGAAGCTGAAGTCCTGGATCATCTGTCTCAATGTAGCCCCCTCTTTGCTGATTTCGCCACTTTACATCTTTCTCACTGGGTTTCGCACCGGACGCGAGCAGATGCAATCTAATAAGTTCAGTGATACTGAGATGATCCACGCCAAGTTTGTGGAGGGGCGTATTCTGGTACATCATGGACCAAGTGGAATATGCTGTAGCAAGTCGAACGGCTTCTCTCGCTGTTACATCCCCATCCATGTCGTTCACTTCGTCAAAGTCAACTGTCTGAGTGTCTTCTTCTGTTATTTCCGCATTTTCCCCTTCTTGTAAGCGAAAGATGGTCTTCATCATCAACTGCAAGATATCGCTGAATGGACCTGCGACTTCATTCTTCGTCAAGGCTCGTTCCAAAATATCAAAGCTGATTCCACTGGAAAAACAATCCCGCACTTTTAGTATACTTGAGTAACAATTCATAAACTCAAGAACCATTACGAAATCCCCAAACAGGTTGTTTGGAATTTTGCAACAGACGGAATCGGGGGTGGGGAGATCCTACGAAAAAGCAAAGCAAACAAGTAAAGTCATTATTAATCAAGTGATAGGAAACATTTATTAGGGAAAATGTAGCGAAGACGTGGAGCTAGAGAGTCTCAGAGGTAGTGACGAAACTTGTTAATATAAATCATAACTATCATAAGCGGACAGAATATGCATCATCGACAGTTGTATAAGGAAATATAAAACATAATAGATAGACTAAAGAATAACCTTTAAATCTTCAACTTCCAAGTCTTCTTTCGGCTTAAACCAAAGTTTCTTGAAGTCTGCAACGAGTTTCTTTTGTGCCCTTAATTCTTCTCTTTCCTTCATTTTCTTTTCTAATTCCAACTGTTTTAGCTCCTGTGGCGTGAGTTGCTTTTCCCTAAACATGAAAATAAGCACCAGCATGAAAATCGTGCAGACCACGAAAATTTCGTGACGAAATGGATAAACGTTAAATTATATTATAACATTATATTATAAAATGTTTTAATAATAAGACGTTAAGGCCAAACCAGTTTCTTACTTTTTGGGTTTAGGTTCAGTCTTCACGGGTTTCTTGGAGCTTCCAGTCGGTGATGATTTCTTGGAGGAGCCCTCGGATTTCTTTTGTTTGTTGTCACTGCTTTTTGCCTTCTTCTCTGCTGGCTCCTTTCTAGGTTTCTCCTCCGACTTGGGTGCTTTAGCTTTAGCCTTGCTGGGTTTAGTTGTGGGAGTTTTTACGGGAAGAGGAGATTCTTCAAAAATTGGTGGCTTCCCGATGAAAATGTCCTCAAACTTAACTTTCAGCAAACCAAAGCTACTGATGACGGTGGGCTGCAAATTGAATACAAACAGATTAATGCATAGACTATCATTTTATGACAAAACGGCAGCAAAAAAATGAGCAAACACGCATCACGCATGTCATACTTAGGTTTGACTGATAAATAATTAATTATACTCACTCTTAATAAAACTACACCCTTCTCTTCAATAAAGTCTGTGGCTAACTTAAGTAAAACTCTACATTTGTCCCGCGTCAGGATCGTTTTTTCCCGTTTGACATCAATGGCTTCCAAAATGTGAGTTTCAGCTGAGACAGGAGTTTTCTTCTCACTATCAATTTCCTGTACTTCGTAACGAAACAGGTCAGGAGATGGTCCCCAACTATCGTCTCTGTATATGATATGATATAAAAAAGAAGTTCATTTGTATGTAGCTTAAAATAATAATTCTTAAAATTCTGGTAGCCCAATTCATTGGCTTGTATTACTTGCTAATCGTACCTGAGGTAATCATTTTTCTCGTACAACCCCTTCTCGATTTGGTCTAATTTGTAGCTCTCCATTTCCGCCGGAGTGGGAGAAATCACCCGCATAACCTTTGAGGGACACCTACAATTAAAAATTAAAATATATTCATTCATATTAGTTTCTACTTACGAAGTGATTGATTGCCCATTCAATGAACCATATTTTTCATCAAGGACGAAGACCATATTCTCAGAGGTAGTGACGAATAAAGTAAGAATCATTAGGAAATCATACTAATACTTAAAATGTAATCATCGAAATCTGTGTCCTCTCCATTTAACTAAAACTAAAAGTTGGAAATGTCCAAAGATAAATAATTTTGTTTGTTAAACATACCACATGTTCCCAATCACAGACATGACTTCCTCTCCTTTGAAATACCGATCCCGGGCATATGTGAGGACATCCTCTACCACATCAGTGAATTTTCCTCTTCTTGTGGTAAATGCCAGGTAGAAGAGTGATTTCTTAAGCTGAAACAAATAAGACGCCAGTTTTAGCATAATGAAAAACCTAATACTGCAGTACCGGTTTAGTACATACTTAATTACTAATTAGTAGCGTAGTGGCAATGCATTGTATGTATTGTGGGAAACTTACAGGTCTAGGAAAGCCCCGCAGTTGCTTCTTTGCTGCTCTTTCGCTATCCCTCGCCTCCTGAAACGTTAGACTGGCCTTCCCGGTCAACGAGCACGACCAAACTAAGGAATTACAGAGGATGACCCGAGCGAAGTAGTCACTAAAAAATACAAAGAGAAGGTCAGATCATTTTAACTTCACCGGTCTGGAGAATAGCAAATAAAACACCTAAATTGTGGTTAAATCAGATTTGTACATAGTTCATTCATAGTCAATGGCATAAATGACCACTTACTCATGATCCCGAAAAATTTCACCCGTCAACTTCAGAAAAAATACATCCTCATCCGGCTTCAAGTCGGAGGGCGGGGAAAGGGGGGCGAACGGCTTCCGCCTGTACATGGGCATTTTGCCGTCCTGATCCGTCCAACTCTCAAAGACCCACCTTCACCTTCCACCGAATTTTTAGCACACCTGCCTACTCCCTACCTACAACAACCGCACTCACTAACTTTAGCTAATGTAGTACCAGGCGGACATTGAGGTTCGAAAATCTTCCAATAACATCCAAATACGATTACCACCAGTCACACCTGCAAAACATAAAAATACCAAAAGTCAAAATTAGCGTTAAATTCTCATTAAAAACTCCCAAATCCCAATATTAACACATCATAATCACATTATACCCAAAAGTACCCATAGGACCTACTACTCAGGTGTCACGAAAGTGGTTATCTTAACGGTAAGGCTTAACAGTCCCCCTACTAATGACTAATAATGCCCACTCCCAAGTTCTTAACTCACCTCTAACTCTCAGAGCACCACCACCAGTGCCAGTACTAGACTTACATCCACCAACTTCAGAACTATTCGAAAATCACAACCCTCCAAATTCTCACTTGCTTCTCGAACACCAAAATAAAAATCTTAGCAGCTCCTCCCTCCCAAACTCAAACACCCCAACTCCTCCAAGTCTAACTAAACTTAAACTTAATTATCGCTCATCAACACTCAACACCTCCAAAACTTTATTTATTTACCAAGTTTATCATTGTAGCTCTCTGTCAGATGACAAATAAAAATGGAGGCGCTGTTTTAGGTGATGGAGTGGAGCGCAGCGTATTTGGCAAAGGAGCCAGCGTAAAAGAAGGGAAGAAGAAAGAGTCGTAAAAGCGCTCAATCCTCTATCCACTCGACCAACCACTCTAGCCATGTTACACAATGCACCCATTCCCCTTCTTCCCAATTCCCAACAACCAAAAAATCTATTCTTCCCAAACCTTCGAGCCCCTTTTAAAATCCCAATTAATTTTAACTACTTACCCACTTCCGGTCATGATTTTTGCACGAGGATCTTCAGCAACGTCTGGGGGATCCCCTGCTCCAGATGGGGTTCCAAGGGATGGGCCCTTTTCAGTACTTTTTCAGCAGTGATGAAAGGGCTGGCTCTCTGAAAAAAGTTCCTCGGCTCACTTTTCTCTCTCACTCGCTCGCTCTTCTCACCCAACTCAACAGACAGCGACAGCCTCAGAGACCCGACTCGCTCTCTTCGCTCGCGTTTCTTTTTGACGAGTGCGGGAATAACATGGATGGGAATACACCTTCGCCAGATGATACTTGGCTAATGCATGGGAGGGTAAAGCACATCGGGGATAAGGGAACGGAATTGAGGGAACTTCTGCTCCAGGCTGGAGTATGGGAAGGTATGGGAAATGTACATTTTTAGTCTAACAAATGTTGAGGAAGAGGTGGTGGTGGGCAGGGTTTACCCTGTTTGAGTGTATATACAATTTTAACATGGGACGCAAAGGAAGCTGCACACCCACCGGTTTTTG
>JAQIXQ010000638.1:0-23724 GCA_034700485.1 Pseudosinella alba
TCTTCGAAATTTCCCCAGCTTGTAAACCAAGTAAGATAATTAGTACCATCGTAACTTCATAATTATGCCATAATTGCTACTTTTTCCTGCTCTACTATTCTGAATCCGATGAGATTCACAAAAAAATCTTTTTACCTTATTCCAAGAATTGGGCAAAGGCAACGGAGACAATCATGATTATCGAATGTGATATATCACATTGTACTTTATTTGTGAAGGATTCCATTTCATTACAATGGTCATTATTGCACTGCATTGCTTTCGGGGACTTTCCGTAAAGTAATATGAATCCCTGCTAATTATATGTAGGTCACTATAAAAAATACGAAGCTCATCATCGCATATGCAATAGAATTACATATTTCAAACGTTCTCTCCACAGGATCTCCACAAGGATTGAACCATTGGTTGGCATAAAAGCATTTTCGACATATGATCATTACTCATTTGAACAAAAGTCCAACCAGCGTCTGTGACTTGACAATATACAAATTCTGTCCCCATTAATCCTAAAGATCATTGCTCAGCGTCAGTTCTATCCTGGATAATTATCATTGCTAATATAGTTGCCTTGCTCAAAAAAAACTTACTTGCAAGAATTATTTTTAAGCAGGAATGGATTACGGGTAATTAGATTGTTATTTGAGCAGGGGAAAAATCAGTAGACCCGTCTTGGCATATTATTTGGTTCTCATCAGTTCTTTACAACGAATCATTTGTATTTATTGAAAACTTTCCTCCTGTGTTTTATTCTATTTTTACAATTTTGATATATAAATTTTTATTTTAGTAACATCAAGGAATTGAAATATAATTAACTTCGTCGTTGTTTTTGTAATCCAATTATACTGCGACAAGAATAACGGTATTATAAGATTGTATTGTAGTGTGCACCTCGGAACAAATTATAATTCTGTAACTTCTAATTCTTCTTTTTCGGTGCCTTTGTCGAGTTATGCCTGAAATATATCCATGTACAATTTGCTCCAAAGTATGGTGGTGGGCAGCAAACGACCAATGGCTCCACAGTATAGTCTGGAAATTTGAGAAAAAATATGTTTAAATTTAAAAAATGATAACGGGAATGAGAAATGGGTAACGATATACCTATGATAGTCGTTACTTGGGGCTTAACATCCCCAGAAAACTTACTCATGCAGGTGACTTCGCACTCATTCCTGAGCCTGACGAAGCTTTTTGCCCCCGCCCTTTTTGTGTAGCTGGTGGTTCCACAAGTGGATTTGTTCTCCCCTGGCTTGTCCGCACATTTGTCGATACAGGCTTTGTATGCAGGGTTCATCTGAGTAATCACACCGAGGAAGACTCCCAGAAGGCAGGTCAGGATGGTGGTAGGCACAAGGATGTTCATCCTGTCTGGAATCTGGATGGTCACTTCTGTGGATGTGGTTTGCTTTCCCTTTGGAAGATTGACTGTTTTAGAACTCCGAAGGATTTTTTGACAATGATGAATGGATGGTCTGATGGCCGTAATATATATTCAGGGCAATGACGTGCAAGATGATGTGCTCTCTTTGTTCTTTACGGTCGACATCCTTGTACGCTGCAAATATTTACTTTTATGTACATTCTTCGGTTTGAGCGTCAAAACAGTTAACAACATAAATCCATATTTTATTGCTATACTTCCGAATAACGTGAGTTGAAGAAGGACAAAAGCAGATTGCTATACTTGATATAGATGTACCTGATACGATTAGGAATTTGTGGTTTAGCGGATGCTCGGGGAATGACAGTGAGGCACTAACTAATTTCCGTCCATTTGACGCACGAGATATCCCATAATTACTTGGTGGTCTTAATGACAACCTTGAAAATAATTCGGCTTAAATATTTCTCGGGGCATTGGAAGATTGCTGGTCCATCGGATTCCCCTAATAGTGTTTAAATATCCATATTATACCAAAAGTATAGTTTCCGACTACAGACAAGCTTGTTTCATTCAATAATTAGGTATGCCAAAATTTTACAGGGTTGTCCAACGCCAGATATCGATGTAAATTTCACACATCATCACAAAATAATATGTAGTTTATATTTCATGGCTCATTTTATTGCTCAAGTTAAAATAACTGAATAATCAAATTTTAGAAACACGTCTCATAAAACTTGATCAGCTTAGATTGATCTAAATCTCTTGACCATTGCAAACAAAACTAGCTACGTATCATGTATGTACGGAAACTTGACGCGAAGTGTCAATTTTATGACATGTCAAATTTGTTAAATTATATAATTCCCGCTTAATAATATATTAACATTTATTATTATAATATTTCAACTTTATTTGTCGACCTATTAAACTTAACCACATGCTATGTCATCCCCAGAGAGCACATTCACGCTCAGGATTCATCTTCGAATTCTTAGGACATTTCCAGGCAGTGCTAAACTCCTCAAAATTTGAGAGGGATGCAAGCACTCTGTACTTGTTTGGGCTATGTCCCTCTTCCGCTACAAGGGTGTCGATCATGTCAGAGCGGGGACTAGAGGTGCACCAGCTCTACATTGAAGAAGTTACAGTTCGCCCAAATCATCATAAAAATTAATTAAATCTCGAAATAATTTTATCATTTAAAGCAAAATAAATGGGGTCTCGAGCAAATGACAGGAAAATTATTTGTTCCGACGAATATCGTTCTAAATTAGGAAGTTTTTGCTCGGGCTTTCCCAACTTGGCTGCGTACAATTTATATGCCTCATAGGAAATTCGGAGACCGCCATTGTCCGCCAAGTTTTCATCTAGTGTCTGGGTAGCGTTTAGCTAATAAATTGAAATCAAATGTCATTAGCTTGAAAAAACTGGACCAGTTATTTTTTTAAAGTATTTTTTACGATGATGGGGTCCAACGACAATGCTGCCAACTCAGCAAGAATTTACCTTTTATATTGATTTGAAATGCAGTCCAAGGTCTTATTGTAATGCCTCTGTGCAGCGGTGCTCCACCATTTCGTCTCAGCAACGTCCTTGGAATTAACTGATTCCGCTTGAAATTTAAATAATTGTCAATTTGGGTATTGCATATTCACATTTTTTAATGATGACATAATACCAAGCCAACAAGTTACATAAACTTAATTAAGACCTACCAGTTGAATCAAAGCCATGAGTAATTTCATGTCCCACCTGTAAATATCGAGAAATGTATTGCAAAAGTCTCCAAAGTTTAAGTATTATTTGATTTCATTCGAATTCTGCAAGCTTACCAGGATTCCTAATGAACCGTAATCTGCGGCTCTACATCAAAACACAAAAAAATGGGGTAAAAGGATACCATAAAATAAATTAAATTCTAAAATAGAAAGATAATATTTTACTTGTGACCCATGAAAAAGTACGGCGGTTGAAGGATGCCTGATGGGATGACTGCAGAAAAGTAGTTTTACAATACTAAATATTCAAATTCTAAAAGATTAAATCATATTAATTGGCTTGACTTACAGACGGAATTATACGCAATATGATTCCCCTTTTTCAAATACATCGCATTCATCATCGCCGGGGATATCTGGGAAGCCCCCACATTCCAAACCTCATTCCGAGGACATTGCCTCCCTTCCGATTTCATATCAATCAACCAATCCAGCCATGAAAGGAGGTTGAGAAAATTACTACTGGTGAACTGCAGCCCCTCATAGCAGGAATCAACTATTTTTGGATCTTTCATCCACTCCGCATATCCCACAAAGACGGGCATCACATTAAACTTCCCTGTGACACGACGCTTTGTCTCCATGTCCATCCATGAGAGACCCGAGATAATTTCCCGGAATGAGGTCTTCAAGTAGCTAACCATGTCCCGGGCCTAGATTTAACAATTTAGTTCAAACGTGCATGGATTATCAGAAACTCGTTTTTTAAGTAATGGGAACATAATTACTTTGTTACTTACGTCAGTCACCGTCGCTTGCTCCACATACTTCCAAATATATTTATGAGTCAGGGCGAAGGGCATCACGTTGTTCACCACTTGGATACACGTAAGTTGTCTGCAAATTTTAAACAATTGTTAAATTATTAATAAATCACTTTTTTTTTAGCTCAACATGAAAACTCTAAAAATACACACGCTGCTTTATAATTAGCGACAATTTCCGACGCGGTCAGTCTTATCGGCCTCCTCGTCGTAGTGGATTGGGAGATTCCGAAAATGTCGGTGCTATTCCCTACCACCCCCGTTTCTGCACTCTTGAATAGCTTATTTATTTCTGCAGTCTTGCAGGCTTCATAGTACCGCTTTACATTTTGCAGTGCATCTATGTCGCTAGCGGTGATGGCTTCCGTTAATTCTAGATTTAAAATCGAAATTTAAATGTTGGCCAACATAAAATTATGTACAAAATTACATCCCTCGAATGTTCTTTATTCAACCGCAAATTACATACCAATCAGTTTTTCATTAATGCCCTGCCGTACTATTCGGGACTGGTCATAGTACTCATTAGCCTTGAACTTCCGATGCGTGTGTGATGCCCACTTGCCACAGGCAAACTGGTAGAAGTCGTCGCATGGGTTTACTCTGGTGTCCATAGACTGTAAGAATGACAGGGCTGTTCGCTTACATTTTTGCGAAGTACAGGTTCCAACCTCCACTTTCTGTACCACCCTAGTTGAAACTGGGGATGAGTTCCTACTAACCTTATTGCCATTTTTGCCTGGAATATTTAATTAATAAGTAATTGATTGCAAATATTTTTCCTCTTCATTTTCTTGCCTAGTAAACAATGTGTGAAATACTTACTTTTGGCTCCACCAAATGAATAGGCGAAACCGACAACAATTGCCACTACCAGTAAGAAGAACAGGATGAGTATGACCTTTTTAGGCTTCTGGAGTATTGATTTGATCGATGTCCATGTTGAATCCTCAGCTTCAGCTTGAAACACATTTTCATAACGGTAATTCCGTCGTTGTTGTTCGGTGCCGTTTTTATTTCGGAATTCGGTTACTTTAATTTCCTCCATTCTACAGCAGCAATTACCCGGACAAAAATTATATTTTTATGTTACGTTTTCGTCAGCTTAACCGCTCATGACTTTGGACTGATATGCTTACTCAATGAGTGCGGAAAGTGCTGACGTTTTTGCATTTAATGACGGGAGTCATGGGAAGATTAAAGTTCAATTCTAATCAGATAAGTTGGGAGATAGGAATAAAATCTTGCATGCAAGATGACGAAGTAAAGTCCATTTAATTAAAAACGTTTTTGTGTCATTAACTTTCCTGTAATTTGTTGAGGTCGTAAGAACAATTGTGAAAATTAAAACCTGTCAACCCATGTCTAAGAAAATTGATCGATGGGATTATTTTACATATCATAATAATGAGGTTTGATTGTTCAAATACTGAAAATTATGTAATCTGTGATATCAAACAGAATGACGTCACGTCCAGTCAATCATCATTTTGTTTGTTTTGGCTCTTGCACCTAATTCCAGATCTATGCAATGCAAAGGGCTTATAGCCTGTCATTCATAAAAATGAGAAAAGTTTGCGGTATTGCATCAGGTAGAATAGAAAAAGATAATTAGGTGCAACGCTAGACGGACTTAAAAAGGATTGCGGCGAGACGGCTGGTTCGATTACTTCACATCTCATCACTGCTTTCTTGGCTCAATTCTGCAAGACAAATCTCTTTCGTTAGTTAATCAATATTAGTTATGTTAAAACTATTACCTGAAAATGGGAGTGATAAAGCAGTTAAATAAACATAGATATGCGTCGTCAATCAGTATCTGCATGCTTTGCTTGTATGTTGCAATTTTTCGATAAGTATCTATTATAATGTTATCAGTGTCAGACAAAGGATGAATACCGATATTCCATTTGAATGAGTCATGCTCACCTTTCCGTATTTTCTGAAATATTAAGAACAAGATTAGTAGTGAAGTAGTGAAAGCACCATCGTCATCGCCAATTCAAACTTGGTTTTAAAAATCCAATAAGCGAAATAGTGTATTTTTGTCATTTGCTTAGTATGGAATTGGTATAAATATCATGAAATTCCAATACAATTTACTCATTGATTTGCATGATCTCATGGAAGGAGGCACGTTCCTTAATCCTAGAAGCAGATCAATATCACCCTTCTCAGTTTCAAAAGAAGAGGTAAACAAATCACATAACAAGCCCTGTTAATACATTGCCATATGTGCCTAATCAAAGCAAATACCAATGGCTATGCAAGTTAATCAATTAGTAAATAGTCTATCTCATGCCACTTGAAAGAGACATGGATGACGTTGGCCGAATTTTTACATTTCTGACAAATACACTTAAAGATATTGTATGGAACAAGGACCACTGGCCTATGGCCAGACAAAAATTATGAGATGAGAATTTCAGGAGAACAGGACGAAGTCAAATTAACCAAATGCAGGGAACAACAGGTAAGGATTTATATACAAAACTGGCAAAATCTACTTGAATTTATTTCTACGTTTTAGGCAATTCAACAGCAACAAAAAAATTACAAGATTAAAATAAGAACCTTTCATGACCATGAACAAAATGCCACTACTGGCCAGCGAACCCGTGTCTCTCCGCTCAGATCCCTTATATACCTGCGAAAAGGGACCCAAGCCACAAAATTACATTCAATGCATGCATAAAAGTATAAAGGTACATCATTAGTTAAATATGCTTACAATTAGTATGGCCTAAAACATTCATTCATCTTGCATTCATTAACCTAATATGTACAAACTTAAACAACTATTTATCCTAATCCCCAATGCAAAACTTGTGTTTTTCCATTGATTCATGGAAGGACAAGTCAAGAACCGGATTGCGGAGAAATGACCCTTCATCAAAATCCTCAGCTAAAACGATTCTCCGTCAACATCACCGTCAAAAAATATCTCCCAGTCATATTTACAACTAATCTGCATTGACGTCATTTCAAAGTTATAACTACCTATGTCATAAATAAAAATGCTAATTCTACAGCTAAATATCTATAAATAAAACTAGCCCTTCCTCCTCCTTCAGGACCTAACAACGACGACCTCCGTACAGATATACATGACGTGTTGGCATATCAAAATGAATCTGCTTAATTCCATCTATTGGTTATGGCTGTACTTCAATTAAGATGCTTGTTTTACTGATTAATTTCATGCGTCAATGCAAACAGGATGTTTTTAGTAAAGGGTCATTTAATTCAACCAAGTTTTACATCGCTAGTCGGGCAATGTATGAGTATCATTTCATTTTCAATCTGACAACAGAACTATTAAAGTACATCGAAAATCAATTATACACTTTCCCTGAGCTATAGCAGAACACACAAAAGTTGATTGTCTGGATTCAATATTTTATTTCATTCCTGCAATGCATTACAGGCTTTCCTGTTGCCACCTGCAATCTGGAAAGATTTTAAGTTTGAAGATGGAAATCAAAATCCTTCAGGCCTTCCCAGCTATCCTAATTAGCTGTATTACAATGCTTAATATAATTTATTAACCTAAAAGCTTGCTCTATTGTCGACAAAAATGATTATTGGCAATATTTTTCCCTTTGTCTTCGCTACCTCTCGGCAAGTAATTCTACATGCTGTTTCGAAGACGTTGAGTAAGTAATATGATAGCCCTTACAACAATGACATGGGCTAGAAAATGGACGACTATTGTCAATCCGACGAGGATATTGACAAAATTCTGACAATTAGTCTACTTGAGAATTGCGGTATCTTACATTTTGCTTAATTGTAGCCCAAATTGAGGATACACAAAAATATATAAATGTTTTCTAGTAGCATCATGAACCAAATAATAATTCCCAGCAAGTGGTAATTTCCCATTTTCAGAAACTACCTTTATGTAAATGACAATCAATGGAGATTAAAACACAATTTGATCGGTATATATTTAATTTGCCGCAAGTGAAAATAACAATTTTAAGAGTCAAATTTAAATTTTTATTCACAATTGTTCAAACGTTATGAGAGATTAACCACTTAAGTATGATAGCATAGAGAATAATGCAAAGCCGAACAGTTTCTGGCATGTGCTTGAACATAGGTTGTATAAGCCCGTACGGTAACACAATATACAGGTACTTCCAGAGGAATTCCCTGCCATGATAAGAATATGGACGGATCGAATACATTCCCGGTGTCGGCAAATGTGAAGTTAACGTTGACCTGCAAACTGGCGGATTTGGCGGATGACCAAAATTCCTCTATAGAATTACATTGATTAAAATTATATTTTAGCCAGTTCCTTGTGATTATCTGGTATTGTATTAGCTTTTGTAATTCTTAATAAGCAAATTTTGGAATTATTTATTTAAACACTTTACCTCTTGTTAGTCCTCCAGATACAAGGTTGGCCTTCAGGAAATCTGACTCATTTTTATTTTCTACCGAGGCTAATTTCAACCCAAAGGATTCACAGGCCTTCTTTGCATTTTCCCATGTCTACAAAATAGAAATGGTTACTGTAAGCCTCAAAATTAGTTTATAAGTAAAGTTTTCATATATATTCACTTCACCCACCATTGTGACATTTGGCTCCATGAAGTATGACTTCCCATCAACTGTCCCAAGCAGTTTCAGCTGCAAAATGTTTCCATTTTCGTCGATTTTATTTTCAACGTTCCCTATTAAGGGTACAGATTTTACCGCAACCAAAATGAGAAGTAGTGCTGAAGAAAGTCTTAAAAACAGGCGAAGAGGTTCCATATTTAACTTTGGGTGTGAGTTCAGAATATTAGTTAGCTAGCAAATGGGCACATTGGAAACTGATGACGAATGGGTCTGTTGCCGATCCCTTTATATGGAGGAGAATCATTTTCAATTTGAACGTTATGTTCTAATGAGTTCCATAATTTGCGTTTATGATAGTGATAGATACCATGATTGATTTATGTAATTTTATTTGCCTCTAATTTGACAGTTGATGAGATGAGTAAAAGGTTACACTCGTTGGATTGAATGCACTTGACACTTGGAAACAATATAAGATATTAATTGTTACGAATTTTTTGACGTACACCAAATACATGCGCACGGCAGGGCAACAGACAGAGATTTGGACACGAATTTCCCATTATGATGGCAGCGCTCTTATCATAATATACTTCAATATAATTTATTCAAGCAAGCCATGTTCAAAAAATAGTGTTTTAACAATGTTATCGCATACACAATTGCATTATTAACCTGCTCATTGTGGTCAGTTAACAGTTAAACAATTATTCAATCAGCCATCAACAGTATCAGTACATTGACTTAATTACATATTATAATTAATAATGATTTGGATGATTAAATCATGTTATAAATCTAAACCTGTTAAATATCACGACTAAAAGAATTGTTATCATATGTTCGTCGTTCGTCGTTGTTATAATTGTCTTCATAATATGTTTTAAGAAAATAACGTATCTCAGATATGATATCTGCTCCTTAAATTTAGGAACAAAAACCCTACCCAATCTCAATTCAGCATGTCAAGCGAACGATATAAAATTAAAACTGTGGATACTAGAGTATCTTCTTTAGATATCCTCCTAGACCCCAGTTCCGCTGGAATACATTCTATCCCATTTTGAATTTATTTATTAACCGAGGGTTCGTGCATAAGAAACGCAAGTTGGCCTTTCAGTAATGTCAAAAGCAATGATCAGATCAGATTCATGATATTGCAGGTTTGTCATTAACTTGCAAAATAATTTGTGTCTCTCCTTATAATTTCCATAAATTGCAGTTCAAATTTACAGTAATATCATCGTTGCCTATGCACGGCATTGACATGAGTTGGGTTTCAAACAATGTAAACTAAATTGATTGTAAATGCTACGGTTGCTCACATGCCATGACTTTGTGCATGTTGTGACGTTATAGTGATAAAGATAAAGCTGATTGTAACACAAATGAATCCGTCACAAGTACTCCGATCCTACCAAGGTAAAGTGCTAACACAGTCAATTGACAATCTACATTCAACAAATTACCTGATAATGTTGCATGGTGCCGCGATAGTAGCACGTTGTCGGGTGATGCGGTGCAATGTTGAATGAACGCTCTGAAGATCTCTTTATCATACCATGTATGTTTCATGCACATCACAAATCTTTAATAACATCATCATTCATCATCATATCGTCTTAAACAGTGTAATTGCACAGTGATTTGCGATAGCGAATTAATAAACGATAAGGGGATTAAGTGATTTGGGTGACACTGAGGCAAAAAGTCTTACTCTCGAACTCCATAATATTACAATTATACATAGCGCTAACCGAAGTAATAACAGCGCAGTCCAGTTTCTATCACCAACTTACATGCCAAGGACTTCGCGATTGAATTGCATAGTCTTTCTTTCCTTACAAAGCTATGGCTCGTGCATAATGTTACCCTAAATGTAATTATTTATATTTATAATTCATTGGCTTTTAAAGACACTAACTAGATAATTGGTTTTATTGGTGGCTACACTATTACCATTACGAGGTTCCGACATCGGCTCGTTAACAGTTTAGACAAAATTGCAGAACATCAATTGCATAATTTATTGGCTCTCGTGGCAATGGACACATAAATTAAATAATAAATTGTACATTTAAAAACACTCACTAGCATAATTGGTCGAAAAAATACGCATATAATTAGTATTTGTACATCAATAACATAAACTGCATTCATATCTATTTTTACCAGTAGGTAATTTGGTGTGTCTTTAATTTTGTTTTGGGATGGAGAGGTAACATACATTTTCATTTCGATTATTATAACGACGACAATATGACGATGCCCCATTTGATTTGTCAATATTAACATAAAATCTAAAATCCAACATGTCCCAGTACAAACTTCTTACATGTATATTAAGTTTATTAGCATTCAGTACTGAAAAATTGTTGGATTTATTAATTTTAATAAATCCAACAATTTATTTTAATACAAATCTGTATTGCATTTATTTTAATCTCATATCTTTCATTTTCAATTTATCTTTCGACTTTTCATTCGAATTATTGCAGTGCCCCAGAAATGGGTATTACATTTATGAGTCGGTATTATTTGATAATTTTCCAGTAGTATTGCATTCTCAAATTAACAAATTAATTAAAGTTAACATCTTCATATTAAGACTGACTTATCATATTCCGATATTCGACACAGTCATGGTAAGATAAAAGATATATATAATGATTTTGGGATAATCTAATTATTTGAGCCGAAAGAGAAATTATATTTCTCAGCAAGTAAATCGAGGCGAATAATAACATTTAATATTCTGACTTTCGGCCTGAATTAATCGATAGTCCCAAAAATTACTATATTTTCCTTTTTAGGTAAAAGAAATATTGAGCGACTGCTTTCCTACATCAACCCTAGTCTAATAATCTAACCAGAATAACAATTAAAAACCCAGTACCAATTTTTTTCATATTTTTTATTTAATTTACTCAGCAGAATACAATTATTTTTTAAAAAATATTTACTCATTCTATGAATGAGTATTGCAAAATTAATTACTGTCTAGTACCATATTATTGTAGGCTTATCATATTCTGCTATAACACGTAATCTGATGATATGATAATGAAATGCTTTTGGGGTAATGCAATTATTTGAGTGAAAAGTTGCAAGGTAATTGTACTTCTAGCGGAGTAAGCAGTCGCAAATAATTTTATCTTTCAACTTTCGGTCCAAATTATTGAATTATTGCAATTCCCCAAAAGCTGCAGAATATTTATCACGCTTCCCAATGTTCTTGCCGATATCACAAACTCATTGACAGAAATTTTTCACAACAAATTTTATTCAATGATGATGTTATTATATCGACAAGACCATAGGAAGACACGTTTCCCGTTACTATGACGGGCTTTGTCTAGCAATCTAATAAAACAACATTATCTCCTGGTGGGATTATGTCTTCAAAATTCTTCAGCATAGAAAATAATTCGCGTGATGTAAAGAAACTTGGCAATATTCGCACTGTTGCTTCGCGCTTGGCTATCTTCTTGGTACGCCCCGCCCCCTTCCCTACAAAACGTTGAAACGTACAGTCTAATTAAATTGATATGCCAGGTAGTGGTACTCTTTGTCTATGTTATATAGCTAGCATGTTACATATTTTTTCTTACCAGTCAATTCCTTGCCATCTGAGTCAGTAACGGTACAAACGCTGGTCCACCAAGAGGGGGTTAGTGTAACCTGTGTGTAGTCCCATGTTGGCACGATTATCTCCGTATACTCGTTTATAATGGCATTTGGATGTTTTCGCAAAAGGTGAGACAGTATACCCGTGACGACACGATGTTCCACATCCTTCTGACTCCCTTCAACAGCTTGGGCTGTGGAAAAAATAAAATTATTACCGAAGCCTTGAGAATCAGTTTGATCCACGTGACTGACTTCGGCAAGTTATCAGTTCCGGGAGTGTGCTTTTAATGTTTTGGAGACAACTGAATTGATTGAATTACATATTATGTTTCCACGCCCCGTTGGAATGGTGCAGACACATTTAACTCTTAAAGGAGAGATGGGATCTTCTAAGTATTCCCACTTTGCTGATACTTTACGCTGTGCACATATTTCGTCAAGAAGTTTCCTAGTTTCAGATACTTCGCCGATGTTGTACTGCTGCGTATCCTGGACATCTCTAGAATCCTCAACCTCAACATTGTTGTTTCTGTTTTGGTTAGTCGGTGGCCCACTTACATGTGCTATCTCACCTGATTTGTGGCTCATCATTTTCTCAACTGGGGAACGACTGGGACTAGGAACTTCTGGGACAAGGTTGTTGGTAACTTGTCCCACTGAAAGTTTCGAAAAATCTGGAATAGAGTTAATTAAATGAGCCATCAAATATACAAGTAATTTAGCCCTAATTAAATTCAAGCAATGTCACAATATTTAGCAGCATAATATTTTACCTTCCCAAAAAGTATTCTCTCCAGAGAAATTAAAATTTGGATAATAATATTTCTTAAAATCCTCTTCGTCCTTTAGTCCTTCAAAACGTTCCCAAGTGTAGGGGAGAAGTGCCGGAAATGTACTCACCCAATTCTCCACAAATTGGAGGGATGCCCCACCATAAATTTCCTTAAACTCTGCCCCCATTTCATAAAAATGATTCTCTAAATTCCTTATTGCCCTCAGTAAATCCTTAACCGAGTTCCCATTGCAAGGTCGATTCTTATTCAATTCGGTCAATACTGTTGGATGAATCATACTTGTCCAATTGCCCCCAATAACAACTCCAGATCCATCCTCAAACTTCTTGAGGATGGATCTTAATTAAATTAACGATCCCTTTAGAGTCGACCGAGAGTTTGTTTAAATTCTGTTCATTCCTGTAGATATTTGATTGCCAAAGGAAGGGCTTTTCCCCAAATGGATGATGTCCTTTATTCCCGGTCACGTACGTCAGCACATAATAGAACACGCAGCCCATCGAAAAGATATCTACTGCAATGGTCTGCAAGCAGTCCCAAAATTAATGTACATTTAATAGAGCCTTATAAAATTACTTTCGGGGCTGGTTAATCAGGGTTGGAATTTGAAATATAAAGACCTACCAGACTAATATTTTCACCTTCCATCTTCCGGATAACCTCTGGCGCAATCCACCCATCAGTCCCAACCTGTCCGCTAGTCATTGAAAAACTATTCTTGTCATCTTGCAACCTTTTGCTGAAACCAAAGTCACTGATCACCGTTCTAATCTCATTTCCTTCCACGACACGGAGTAAGATGTTTGCTGGCTTCACATCCCGATGAACAATATTCAATGAGTGAAGATGGTCCAGTCCTTCGCTGGCTCGTTTCAGCACCTGGATCCCTTCAATGCTGTTGTGCTTGTACCTCCCTCCAACCCTATCGCCCAGTGTAGCCTCGAATAAATCCAGTGCTATGTACGTTTAAATTCCGCCAGTTTCTGTGCAGTAGTATCTAATTACATTGGGGTGAGCATCCGATAATTTAAGTAGCTCAGCTTCCCTGACAGCCATAGTGAAATATCCGGGAAGGATTCTCTTCGCGGCTATAGGCCTCCCTTCAAAATGTCCCCGATAGACCACAGTATCACTGCATCCCTCCCCAAGAATTCGGTTAAGGTCAAAAGTGATCTTTCCCACGATTTTAATGTCCTCACTATTGGCTGAGCATTGTGGTGATCCTAATATTCAGAAAATAATTTAAATGTATTTGGTAACCCAATTAAGCCAAAAATAACTCAAACGATGCGCGCGATTTGACATACCTCCTGTTATATCCATTATGTCGATTAGTTTGAATTTGGTTGATCTTGTTCTGTTCCACCTTTGCAATGCTTTAAAAATTAATTAAAAATTGCAGCAAAAATAAACTGATTATAATTAGCTCTTTCTAGTCACTACTCACTTAATACAAAACTAACCAATTGTTTCGGAACATTTAAACCACCAGCAATAGGTAAAATGGCAACCCGGTATGATTAAGCAATGACTCAAATGTTTCAATGAGAAATAGAATATTAGATAAGCCTGAGTGGGATTATGAGGTGGTACAACTAATAAGGATTGTGGATATCACAGCAGTGTATTAACAATGATAGGCATATTATTATCCAACGTATTGTGATAAGAATTAACGATAAGCACTCCCTTGAAATTTAGAGCTAGCTTAAACTAAATTTAATCTCCCTAACAATTACAATTTATGGCTATATAATAAAATAGTTACAGCAGCATCCACTTGGCACATATGACCAAGTACTAAATATGTATTAATAAACTTCTCCCGTTATTCCGCCACAAACACTAACATTTTACATGAGTCAAGGTTCTTCTGCTGTAAATGCTGCATTTTTCCTTCCATTCAGCCTAATATGTGGGCTTTGATAACTCTTTCGCAGGAACTTGGCTTGACAAGTTATCCCCAGTCTCCTTCTACTCTAGAATGGGCTGTGACAAATAAAATAACTAGTTGTATGCAAACATAGCTTGCAAGCATAGTTCGTAGTTTACCAATACATACATACATGACTTTATTCTGCGTCTGAATTGAATGAGGATGAGATTGTGCTTGTTGTGGGTGGAGTAATAACGAGATTAATTTTCTGTTAAGCTGCTGCGATAAGAATTAACGATGGGCAGCGAAGTTGACATTGTCTCCAAGTTACATCCACCTAATTTTTTTTTAAATATCCGTTTGTGACCGTTGGAGTGATGCACGGTTTGGTAGTAATAGCAACTAACTTAAAATGGTACTTAATTGTATTTATCTCAAAATTAAATAATCAATTCCATCAGCAATATCATATCCAGTCATTTTAAATCAATTTAAATGAGAAAGAGAGAGAGCAGGGAATAAAAAAGATATGATGTTCCATATTGTCACCGCCGATATCACTACATGATAAACTCATGATTGACATGGGAGGTTATGAAAAAGGTAAGGCTATATCTTATCATTTGGATTGAATAAAGTAGTTCATTTTTCTCATTTCATGAGCATGCGTTGTTGATAGCCACCTAGCGGTGGAAATGCATTCTATAAGTTTTCAATAGTCGCAATAATAATTATAGGAATCTCAGATCAGGCGATTCGATAGTATTTTTTATAAAAGTAAATTTATTTACTTAAAATTAAATATAATTTTCTGGAAACAATGCTAGCAATTTAAATTACTTTTAACCTATGCCAGTCACGAATTGTTGTATATTCAGGTGTCAATCTTTGATTGTTTTCTTTACAAAATTCTCTTTAAAAAATCTTATTCCCAATTCTTTGCATGATCAAGCTCTTCCACAATGTCATCCCTTCCAATTAGCGTAAATCCTTGAACTATCCGAGCTATTCCTCTGGGCTGACGGAGTGTCATTAGTCTGAAGGAAAACAAAAGACGAGATGAAGCAAAATGGATAAAAATTGATTAGTGCCAGTAAGACATCCATGCACATTTGCGGAAAGTAAATACATCAGCAGTTGGGACAGGATGCAATTTCGATTTCCTAATACCATCCAGAAGGGTACTCCGACCTTGACTATCACTCTCGGCTGTTGACGATGATGAGGATAAGGATCCGGACTTATTTTGGACTTGAATGTGAGGAGGAGATCGGGGCGGAGATGAGTCGGGAACCTGTGGCGGCACCTGATCCGTATTCCAAATTTCTGCGGGTTTCTTCCATCTGTCATCCCTCATTCTCGTTGAATATGATGGAGTCGAATATGAAGAGCCCAAACTAGGTCTCGGCTTGGTATGCGAATGTGGAGGAGCTGGTCGATAAGATGTTGCTGATAGTGACATTGAAGACGAAATATTTCTCGGATTATCTTTGAATATATTAGCATAATTTGAGGACGACGTGGGAGGCCCAACTCCCCTTTGTGAGGCAGCAGACCTGGACATCATTGACATAGAGCTTCCACTCGACCAACCACCTCTTCGGGAAGCAACGTCCCTATCATCCAAAGCATTTGTTTGATGAGAGGGATAATTTGGGAGTGGAGCAATTTGACCCTGTTCACCCCTCATCATCATGTCTTCGAACATCGTCATCATTGCGGTCTTCCCAGACATGGAGGAATGTCGGCGAACATTAGTCTGCTTTTCAAATTCTTCTTTTTTGGGAATGGGGTCTTGTCGAATCCTGCTCTGATGATGATGATTCGCAGAAGCCTTTGGCTCTATAAAGGGACCAGGAGTCGGTATTGTGCCAGTATATGGCGCTGAAATATTCTCATGCTCATCTCTGTATCCCATCTCGGGTATTTCTGACACGGTTCTCCCTCTTTTCATCTGAATATTGTTTACCAGATCAAAAACGCAAGTACTTGTCGCTGAAACCTTCTTAGGCTCATCCCGGTATTCTCTCTCGGTAACTTCCGACACTGTCCTCCCTCTTTTCATCTGGAAATTGCTAACCTGATCAAAAGCGCCGTCCGTGTCGGTCCTTGCAAGGTCATTCTCTCCTACCATCTAAATACAAAAGGAAAATATCAGGAAATATTCTCACCATTTTTGGATATGTCAAAAATCAAAATTACTATTTCTATACATTGCTCGGTAAATTGCTATTCCCTGTGCGAACGAAATTCCCAGTCGGCCCATTTGCACCAGAAAAAACTATAAAAAAATATGAAAATTGTCATTATTTGAAAAAGCCAAATACAAATTCACAAAATTCGTTATTATCCCAATCCTACCACGTCGAAGTTTCTCCTCCATGGTCTGAATCCTTACGGGGTCCAACTTTGAGACCTGTTGAGCTTGCCTAACACGTTCTGCAGCCCTCTCCTCACTGGTCGTGTGAGGCACAGGGGTGATCCCTTCAGGACTCATCGGCTTCACTATGGCCACCCGTTTGAAAGATTGCGTGATATGAATGGGTTTATTTTGGACGTATAACATAGGATCTGAAATGCTATTACTTCTCCCAAGCATGACTGCTTTTTCTGTGCCACGAATAGTAGGGACCCTCTTAGGTGATGGTGGTGCAAATACTTCCACTTCCCCCTTCAACTTCTCCTTCCACCATTCATCCTCTTCAGCGACCACAGAACCCACTTGATTGTAGTGTGCAGGAAAGAGAAAGTTCGTTCTCAGCTCTGTTGAGGATGAGGATGAGTATGCTGATGGTGGTGATGGTGGTGGATAATCAGGCACCTCAACGATCTCAACAAAATTTCCAGGGAATATCCCAGTCCATCCCTCAAGGCTTCCTGAGAACCAGCCATCCATATTGGTAAAGGACACATCTTTGATGGTGTCTCCCTGCTTAATTGTGAGCTCGTCCGAGCCCCGAGCCACATAGTCGTATAATACATGAGCTTCTAAAATAAAAATGGTCAGGTACAAAATGGTCAATTAAAGTTTTCTCTAAATAATGTCGATTTATAACTGGCTTCATCTTAATCATCTTACCCATCTCTTGTCTCAGCCAGATGTCTTTTAGTTATTTTGAGATTTGACTAAAACACCTTTTTTGGCTTTGGTGAAGCCCACCATAACAAAAACAAATAACAAAGCTGGATTACTAAGAAGTTAAGTCCATTTACTGAAATCTAGTATGAAGTATGTACCATAACTAGCGATAAGTTTTCTTTGTGTGGGCTTTCGCAGCTCGTTTGATATTGATGCGTAATCAGAGGGAATTGGGCTGAGGGGGTGGTTGTTGAGATCAGGGAAATTAATAATACGTAAATACATATGCATTTTCAGGATGATTTAATCGTTTATCAAATAACTGTGAATGATATCATCATTCTTATCACAACATGCTCATGGAAAATATTCGATTCGTCCGTGTAATTATTTCACCCATCCATTCAAAAAATGATTGGGTATCGATTCCAGCTCCGCTCTAAAATCCCGACGCATGCGGGAAGAGCGATTCTAAATAATGCAAACTGAACTGGCTCACTCTGGTGCTGACGTATGCCGGACGTGATTGTGTAAAACATTGTGTTGTGATAAGATAAGTTATCATAACACTGAATGAAACAACAAAATGACAGCATATTTGCTTTCATTTTGATGTTTCATGTAAATCATCTCTTCATTATCAGCCAGATAATTGACATTTCCTAAACTCATTGTCAGAGTCCCCCATCATATCTAACTTTGATGATTTTACGCCCAATACCAATGCCAATGCCAACCCATCATTGGACAATGCAAATTAATTCCGTAATTAGTTAATGGTCCATCTCGAGAGTATATGGCTAAAGGAATTTGATTAAACGTTGATTTATACTGGGATGATGCTGATCAGAGTCAGGTCTGCATAACCATGATGCGGTGATAAAAGCACAATGCAATGCATGATATAAGAGTCTTATATTATAAGACATGGACTGACTGACCGATGTCATTTTCATATGATATATGTTATCATGCAATTATTATTCAATAGCATTTTCTTTTTTTTTTGCATTTTGCCTTTTTTCTCTTGCTACAGAATTAAAACCATTAGAATTATGTGCTACATTTTGGGTTTCGTATAACCAGAATTTATTTTCTTAAATGATTGTATTTTCTTTAAATTTAGTCCCAGGTCTCATTATCATTATCATCCGGCTCTTCCAAGCTATCATCCCTCCCAATATTAGCCTCTTTAATCTTCTTCATGGCTGATTCAAAAATGTTAGCATTGGCCGGTCTATTCTTCTGTGGCGTAAAACAAAAGATGAAATTTAAAAAAAAACCTTGCTTAAAATGTAAAAAAAATTAATTCCAATACATTAGTCATTAATGTACATTCATTTTGGTAAACTTAATACATCAGCAGTTGCGACGCCCTTTAGTTTTGCTTTGTTGAATGTCCTGATGGATTCCATGACTGCATTCCGACCTTGATCATCCCCCGCAGGTGATGTTGTTTGGGCTGGCATTCGAGGAGGAGGTGGTGGTTGAGATGGATCAGGAGGCGGGGGTGGAGGTGGTGGACCGGGTGGTGGTGGAGCAGCTCCCTTCCTGGGTGTCATCTTGCCATTTGAAGGCAGAGGGGGAGGGGGCGGTGGATGAGGTGATATTGAAGATGAAATATTTCCCGGGTTTTCTTTCGAAGGGGTTATTTGAGGGGAGGAATAATTTGCGGTAGGACCACCTTGACCTTGAATGGTCATCATATTTTCGACCAACTCCTTCATTCCAGCTTTCCCAGATGGGGAGGAGTTTAGGTGTCCGTTTGTCTGCTTTTTAATTTCTATTTTGGGGATTGACTGTCCATTCGTGGACGGGGTCGCTGCCATCTTCACCGAACCTCCTTTTTTCATCTGAAAATTGCTTACCAAATCGAAAACGTCGTTGGGCGTTCCCGGATTATTGCCTCCATCCATCTCCATCTACGTGTAAATAAAAATAGGGGGAAATTGAAATAGATTCGTAAACTTTCATAATGGGTCATAATTTACTATTTTCTCACATGTCTGGGTAAACTTTTATTTCCGGTAACGGATGGAACAATATTTTGAGGAGCTTCAGGAAAAACTGTAGAAATACAAATATCGTCAATATTTCAATTAGTTAACAAAAGTCGTATGAATTACAAATTAAGGCAAAAAGTAAAATCATTAGTGTGGTCCGAACCATGTCGAAGTTTCTCCTGCAAGGATTGGATCCTTGTGGGGTCCATCTTTGAGACATGTTGAGCTTTCCTACTACGTTCTGCAGCGATCTCCTGGCTGGTCGTGTGAGGCACAGGGATGGTATCTCCAGAACCATTTGACTTCACTGGGGCCTCCCGTTTGCTAGAGTGGGCGGGGTAACTGGGAGTATTAGTAGGTGACATTTTGGACCGTGAAATATCTTCAGGACTCATCAGCTTCACTGTGGACACCGGTTTACAGACGGAGTGGGCGGGGTAACTCGAGCTATTGTTAATTAACATTTTGGGTTGTGAATTACTACTACTGCGATGAGTCACGTTTTTCTGCATAGCCTGGTTAGTGGGGATCTTCATCTTTGAAGAAAATACTTCCACTTCCCCCGTCATTTTTCCCTTCCACCATTCTTCCTCAACCTCCACCTCCATCGAACCCATTCCGTTGTACTCTTCTGAAAAGCGTGATGATGGATCATCACGATCAGGTTGCTCAAGAAGGAGCTCGACAAAGTTCCCAGGGAAAATTCCACTCTGTCCATCATCCAGTGTACCGAAAAGCCACCCCTCTATATTGGAAGTGGACACGTCCTTGATGGTGTCTCCTTGTTTAATTGTCAGCTCACCGGGCTCCTGAGCCACATATTCGTATAATACTGTGGCCTCTGCTTAACGTCATAAAATAATGGGCAATTAAATTCACATTATTCCAACTATTTGTAAACTGCTAATCTTGTATGACTTCAAGAATTAAAATCTATTGTCGTCTTACCCATCTTACTCTACTCACCATCAGCCAAATCAAATGTCCCGAGATTTGGCTAAAACACGTTTTAGGGATAACAAGTTATTAATTTAACCGGATTTGCTACTCAAATGTAATCCGATTACCGAAACGAAACGTAAGTTCGAAGTACACAAATCAGTTTCCTTTGTGTAATAAGGAATGCTGTTGCAGGATAAACAAATAGACAAATGGTGCTGTGGGGCGGACAGAGGCTACTTGCAAGAGTGCAATTATAATATACATTTACGGGAATGATTACGGGAATGATTAACTCACTTGCAAATTTATATGACCATCATCATCCTTATCATATCATGAATACCCAATGTATGGCTTGCTGCATGACAGAATAAACTTTTAAAGTGGCATGATGCCACTGGCATCATTAGCATAATGTTATTACTTGGACCCTTGCCATATTATTGGATTTTTAAATGATAAGTTTAAATGTGTTGCCGCTGTGTTGAGTAGTTACGCGTTCAATCTTCCCTACTTACATTTTTGCATCCATTTTATGTGATATTTAATGTCATTGGCTAAGGTGATAGTGTCGGGGGCTGTGAAAATTATTTTTCCATGTCACTGCCAGTTACTAACATTACAATTGCCCTTGACAATATGTACATATTATGTGACGGAATGAAAAATTGCAATATGATATGATCAGCGTAGTTCATATTAGTATGTACCAGATATCATTTATATCGCTCTTCCATTGACTAAACAGCAAAATCAAAATGAAAGCATTTTATTCTTATGTCATTTCCTCATTATCAGCGAGATAAATGACGGTTTCCAAACTCAAACCGATCGGCAATCTCATCTCACTTTTGCTTTATGTCAAATTAATATGATTAATTGGTTACTTTATGGTGGGAGTCAAGTCAGCCCAATGCCCATACCAAACTCATTGGCAAATATGATGCATAGATATGATCTGATTTAAATTCATGTACAGTCAATGATAACGGAGAATTTATTCCTGCTCATGTTGAAGAGACTGTCATGTACATAAATTGATAGTAGTTGATAGTGCACGTCAAACGCTTTTGTTGTCAATTTAAGTTTCAAGTCAGACTACTTACATTAAGTACCCAAAAAGAATATTTTAAAAAATCCTGGAACCAACATTGCTAGAACTACAAGTGGAAGATCATGGACGGCGATGACCTGACAACCCGAGCAGCTCTAGGTCGCATGGTCTTCGTCGGAGACCTGTATGACGCCAGAACGGACAACCCCTGTGGGATTTCCGTCTTTACCAGAACCATCCCTTTGTCGGCCATTACCATCGACGAATATGACCTTTCCGAGGTCCAACTACTCCGTGGCAACTCCATCTCCGAAAAGTTCCTCAAGTTGGGGGTGGAGTCGGAACAGCAGGCATCAATCCTCGCAGGCCTTTGTTTCCCCGAGGGTTCCGGATGCTTTTTGGACGAGAAGAGGGCAGCCGGTCAAACTCTGGCAAGCTCCTCCCTCATCTACAAGCTCATAACAAGGGACGAATCAGTCAATCTTTTCTGCGAGGAACTGGAGGGTTCACTTGACATCAAAGATATAAATAGTGGGGCGGCCACCCACATCATTACTTCGGTAAGCTGGGGTGCTAATTTGATCCTGTCCTGCCGTTACGAGAATTATGACAAGGAAGATGAGAAGGATGTTGAGGCCCAGTTCTGTGGGCAAATGGAGGCACTTTCCATGTCCATCTCTGGCAAGGGATCAGTCAACTTCCAAGGAGACCCCCACATCTCCGTCAAATGTTTTGGAGACGTCCTCCCCCCATCACCAGGGAAAATACCCACGACCCTGGAAGGTTCACTCCACCTCATAAGTCAGTTACCAACATTGGTGGCCAGCAGCAGCAATGGGAAGGGGATGCCAGTCACCCTCCAACTGACACCGATATCCCTCCTCCAAAGTTGTCTCAATTTAGACATCCATGCAGATATTACTTTCCTCCCATTAGAGGAAGTAATTAAAGGGCAAGTGATCGACCTCTTGAAATATATATTGGAAACAATAGTTGACCTCGATGACCTTCACCAGTTTGCCTCCACTCATAAGCAGATAGTAAGACCGGAGGATAGGATCAAAATTGTTAATCTGAAAAGACAAATGACCTTCGAGGAGGCATCTTATCGGACCAAGTTGCCCCCAATTTTGGAACAAGTCAGAGGTGGCCGGATGAGCGGGATGGAGCTCCAAAAAATAGTTCAGCAATTCAATGCCAGTCGCATTTCACCCCAAAATACTAAACCGTTCATTGAGAAATTGGGAGCACTTCGAATGGGAGGTGCTCCCCCACTCCCGACATCACTCCCACCAAAAACTGCATCCGCTGCTCCCGCCCCCACTTCAACCCAAGATGTACCACGACCACCAGGCCCAGATAAGCCTCCGCGGAAACCCTCCAAAGAAGTCAACATTTTAATTTTGGGAGAAACCGGTGTCGGGAAGTCTACATGGATCAACGGCTTCATCAACTTTTTCAAACATGGGACCTTCCAGGAAGCTGAGAAGGGTCAACTCCTCAACCTCATCCCCACCCATTTCACAGTCTGTGACGAGAACTTTGTCCAGGTCACCGTTAGCACCGGAAGTGACAAAAATGAAGTGAGCCAGACAGGTCAGTCGGCAACCCAAGAAGCTCGAGTGTACTCCTTCCCCATCGGGAGTATGACCGTCCGGCTCATCGACACCCCGGGCATCGGGGACACCCGTGGGAGTGAACAGGACGGGGAGAACTTCCAGAACATCCTCAGCACCCTCTCCAACCTGGAGGAGATCCACGGGATCTGCATCCTCCTCAAGCCCAACAACGCCCGACTCAACGTCATGTTCCGGTACTGCATCAAAGAGCTCCTCACCT
>JAQIXQ010000639.1:0-23710 GCA_034700485.1 Pseudosinella alba
AAGGTGTTGAAGCAGGTCCACCCCGACACTGGAGTCTCCTCCAAAGCCATGTCCATCATGAACTCTTTCGTCAACGATATCTTCGAGCGGATCGCTTCTGAATCCTCCAGATTGTCACACTACAACAAGAGGACGACCATCACCTCCCGGGAGATCCAGACCGCTGTGAGGCTCCTTCTTCCCGGAGAATTGGCCAAGCACGCCGTGTCCGAAGGGACCAAAGCTGTGACCAAGTACACCTCATCCAAGTAAATGGACTGAAATGAGAGAAGCCACCCCCGAAAAGTTAAATTTATGATTTGTTATATATTTTGACCAGTGTTTTTTACCCAACGGCCCTTTTAAGGGCCACCAAAATTTACGAAGAGCAAAAATAATTAAAAGTAAAATGTAGTAATGAGTGGTTTAAAATTAAGCGTACATTGAAAACATCTACTTATAATTCTGGGATTTTTGATAATTATTTTATTTATGATCGAATAAAAACTAGATTTGTCATTCAATAGAGAATTTATAAAAATGTAGTTTTTTTACTGTTATTTCCATAAACTTGGCATAAAAGAAAAACTGGGAACATCTTCATCAGTCATCATCGAAATTGAAATTATTACTTACATACTTGCATTCAAAGCGGTCGTTTGTAACATGGCACATTAATTACTGAACAGTAAATAATTTTCATTTTGACTTCGTCGCCTTGGCCCCCTTACAATTAGCTTCATGAACGTTCCGATTCCTCCTAACATTGAATGCCTTACCGCAGCCTTTGCCACAGATAAAATCCTTCTCCTTTCGGTGAATCAACAGGTGCCGCGTCACATCCCTCTTGATTCGGAACTGCTTGTGGCAGTGCTGACATTTGAAAGGCCTGTCGTTCGTCGTCCGGTTGGTGTGAAATCTTTCCACATGGCCGCCCAGAGTTGTCCTATTCTTGAAGGTCATATCGCAATGGGGACATTGAATCCTTGGAGCTCCCTCCGGGAGACACACCAGCTCCTTATGGCTGGTAAGGTTCTTGCGCATAATCAGCTTTCCACAATCCATACAGGTTACCCGCAACTCGTCCACGTAGAAGGCGGCTTCCTTCTCCTCTTGGGTTTTGTGGCCCCAGACGTGCCTGGCAAGATGACCCATGGTGGGCAGGGTCTTGTTACAGATGTTGCAGGACAACTGGCTTGAGGTGGGGGTGGATTCGGGGATGGTGCTTACTCCCTTTGCGTGAGCGTCCAAGTGAGCTTTATAAGGACGCATGGTATGGTAAGGCGTCACTTGGCACAGGGGGCACTTGAGCAGCTTCATATGGTGGAAGAAAATATGCTTCCGGATGTACTGCCTCGCCTCCCTCCTCCCCCGAGTTTGTGAGCGGGAGGGGAGGTACACGGCCGTTGTATATGAGCACTGGGAACAGTCCAATGTCTTATCTTGATCATTGATCCGGATTTCAATCCCATTCAAGTGCAAGGCGCCGGACCGAGTGGAGTACACCAGCGGGGTTGAGATTAGGTAGGACTTCAACCGTTTCAGGTAGGCTTCTGTGGAGGTGGAATCCGCAGTGACGTTATCTGCCCCAGTGAAGTCTTCTTTAGGAGCTTCCTCAACGACATATTTCCTTTTAATGAGGGATTTTTTGAAAACGGACATTCCGGTCGTGTCCAGGTCAACTACCGCTAGTACCACTGCGTTTGCCTTTGCATTCAAGGATTGCCATTCACGATAGGAAAAAGACGTTACTCTCTTCCCAGATTTTGAGGAGGATTCATAATTTCCGTCTTCTGAACCTGAAGCATCGTCATCGTCATCGTCATTGTCACCACAGCTAAAGTCTTCGTCGTCATCATCCTCCAGTCTGGCAACGTCACTGTCCGATAACATATCAGGCTCCATTTTTTTGTTTTTAGTTGATCCCCTGCTGGGTCTCTTTGCTGCTGAATGGGGAGGCTCCTCTTCTTGATTACAATCAGTGGGGGAGTCATCGACCTCAGGTCCAGTAGAACATGGTAGCGTTGGAGCAGAAGGTGCCGGGGACGAAGGAGGGAGAAGGTATTCCCCATTTAAATCCAGGACCTCATCATCATCGCCTAAAGAAGGTTTGATATCCACATCTTCCTGTGCCCCCACGCGAGTTACTTCATTGTGGTCTGATGATGCATCTTCTTCGCTCTCGAACTGATCCCCATCCCCAACCTCTGCCTGGTCACGATCATCATCGCCATCACCACCTTCAGAATTACCTTCCAAGTCGTCCCAGGTGGAGGTGGAAGTCAAAGTGTCTTCAAAGTCGTGGTTGGCGCCACCTCGAAGTGGCCCAGGAGCAGCAAAATTTTCACAGGATATTTTTTGGGTCAGTCCATCCCTAAAGAGACGCAGGTCATTGGTCACTGGAAAAGGAAAGAAAATTAATGTATATTTTAATTTAATTAATTTAAATCGCTTCGCCTACTAGCTAATATTAATTACTCGGTCATTTTACAACAGTACATTTGAGTTTTACCATTTGCGATGCGTTCCCGAACCAGAAGAACATCATCCTTGCATTTATCCCGTGGGGGTGGTGAAGGCGATATACTCCCCTTGACATTCCTCCTCCTCTTCCCTCCAACGCCCCCTCCCCCTCTCATCCCCACCTTCCTCAATTTACTTTCCAGCTCCGACGACGATGACCCCTTCACACTCCTCTCGATCTTCCCCAACTGCAACCCCAACAAGTCCATGTAGACCTGCAACTCCTTCAGATCCTGAAGCAGTCGGAGTTGTAATTTTCGAACACTGTCCTCCACCACCTTGATCCGCCCATTTGTGTCCATCACGGTGTTCATGTTCACCAAGCAATCGGAGCAAACGGACAGGTTCCTCCCAGCCAGGTCCAGACTCCCTCCAAACGAAAGAAGGTCCTTGCAGAAAGCTCGGAAAACATCTTCTGGACTGTTATCTTCTTCGTTGTCGCAGCCATTGCCATTATCACTTCTTGTTTGACCCCCCCGGGGGATCCGACCCCGCCGAAAGGAAGAGGATTTATCTGGTTCTGGTTGGAAATCACTTTTTCGGGAGGAGCAACAAATGACGCAGGTCAAATCTTCAGTCTCCATTCTTGGTTCTACGATTCTACTAATGATTAACTAACTATTTTACTATCAACTTATTTGATTTACAGTAAGTAATTGATATTTTTATGAACTGAATTTCGTACTTTTTACTGAAGATTAAACTTATTTTCGTTCATTTCAAGTGTAAAACATCATCAAACTTGAAAGTACATTTTAGAATTTTATCTTGCAAGTTGTAAGCAACTCAAGCAAAACAACACAATTCTGTTCTGATTCTGGCTGTTCCCAATATCAAATTTTGCTTGCCGGACTCAATTGGGGCATGTGTGAACCGAACAGGTGATTGCATTGGCTCTACCAAAAACGTCATGCTCACGTTTTGCAATAATAAATGACAGACACAGATGACAGAAAAGAAAAAAAGTCGGCAAAAAAAGTGAAATGGACTGGAGAAGGGTTCTGTTTTGCTGTTGCTGTTGTTTTGGTCTGGGCTGACTGCTGGCTGGAACTATAATTTATAATTAACATTTTAATTAATTAGTGAGTCACTAATAGTGACTTTATAATATTATTAACAAATTCCACGCCTGTATGAGTTGGATTTGGATTTAATTCATAATTGGTAAGAAGTGACTGTTTTAGGTAAAACTGTTACATTTTTTTTTCTATTTTATTTACGCCTGGAATTGGTGATTATTTGATTTTAATTAAAGTTACGTTAATTGTTAATTGTGCTGTACTAAGCTGAATTATTTGCCGGATTTACAGGCTGGAAAAACTTGCTGGTTGGTTGGTTGTTGATGGGTGGTGGGAGGGCTTGAAGAACTTCAAAAGTGACCTTTTTTGGAGAGCAATCCCGATCTCAGTACTCGGCCTGACACCCACCTGACCTTCAACCTTAAATGCTGTTAAGTTACGTAACCGGGACACGAGGATTCTGGCGGAAGGGCAAGCAAAGGACTCCTCAAATATAGGTAAATTGTAGATGAAATCTCATAGGTTGTCGTCAATCGCTAACTGTTGACTGTGAACAGTTCATGCTAATTGAAGTTAATTTAATTATTACATCCAAAAACAATTAGCAAATCATTCATTTTTATTTTTTACCTTGTTTAGGCCGCCTAACCTACGACCGGGATAGCCTGCTCCGGATCGCTGAGGGATCGACCGTCCCTGGGTTCCAAGCTGTTGAGCGGGGCTTCCCCACTTTGTCAAAGGACTGGGTTTGGAAGCGCTCTGACCCTCCTCCTCATATGATGACGTCTAATGGACCAAATATAGGAAAAGGGGACGAGCCCCACTTTTCCAAGATTCCATTTTCGCCCTTCGGGTTTGGCAGGGGTGACTGCATCCCTTCGGTTTACCTTGGAGGAAGTGGGATAATGATCCCTCCAACATCATCATCATTATCATCATCAGCCCAATCACAGCCACAACGTTCCTTATCGGGGATTATGAACCTTCCAGCTTCCTCTGGTGGAATATACTCATCCCCCACCATCCAGTTTCCATTTCAGCGGGGCCAGCTTATCAAACTGGAATTGGAGGAGCGTGAAGAAAACGAGGTCATGAATGGGCCATCATCATCATCCAAAGCAAATCCAGTCCCAAGTTCGGAAGCAGAAGCTCTCATAACCAAGGCAACCTACAAGAAGAGTCGCAACTTCTTCAATAAACTGACCCCCGATAACTTCGATGAGATAACTCCATTCTTCACCGGGCTTCCACTGGGGGACAACGACGAGCGGCTTTCGAACTTTGTCAGCGTCATGTTCGAAAAGGCGATTGAGCGACCTCCCATGTCTTTTACATATGCCAGGATGCTTTACACAATCTGCCAAGCCTCTCCAGAACCGGAAGAGATGACCAAGCGATTCACCCAGAAGATCCAGCAGCACTGTCACAAGGAGTTTATGGACAGCAGTGTGGATAAGAAGGAGATTAGGAAGATCGAATGCAAGTTGACCCACTCCAAAGATAACGACAAGCTCTTCCAGCAACTGAAAGTGGTCCTGGATAAGAGGACAAGCCTAAGTCGGAAGAAGACCCTCGGGATTTACAAGCTAATTGGGGAGCTCTATCAAATGAGACTGCTGACCCCAAAAATCATGGTGGGTCGGGCTAATGCCCTGCTAAGTATGAATCAGGATGAAGAATGTCTGGAGTGCTTATGCGTATTATTAACAGACATCGGCCGGATTTTGGAAGGGGACCTTAAAGCCTCGGCGGCGTCAGTCACCGATGCCTGGGATGGGGTCTCATTCATCCCAGAACCCAACTGGATGGATAAGGTGTTCAAGAAGCTGGGGGATGCCTTGAAGGGGAAGAATCAGAACGTGTCTGCTGGACTTCGCACGACAATTTCTAAAGTGATACAGCTTCGGGGAAGTGGCTGGGGTGGGAAATTGAAAACGCAGGGCAAGAAAATCAGTGCCCCCATCGTCACAAATAATCTTCCACTTCCAGGGTCAAGTAAGGGGTCACTTGCTACAGCTATCGGCGCCATCCAGACTTCCAGTTCCACCGCATTCTCCATTCCCGAACCCAACGCTCATCCTAAGCCTTACATTCCCCCGTGCTTCCGTGGTTTGTCTACTGCCACCAGTGCCACCGTCACCACTGCTACTGGCACCTCAACTTCAACTCCTTCAACCGTATTAATTCCATTGTCTAGAAAAGACCAACCGGATCAGGGAGCCAATGCGCGTCCTCCCTCAACCATCACTGCCTCCATCACCGGCTTATCAACTTGCGAAACCGTTTTAGACTCTGAATTGAAAAATGCAGCAATGAGCTTACAGCTTTTGTCCGAGCCAGGGATTGATGCCAACATGGACAAGAAACTGAAGCTGCTCAAGTACATTCGTGAATGCGCCCAAACCATGGAGTCACTGATAATTCTGAGGAAAGCTAAACTGGGGGAGACTGATGAAGGGAATAAGACTCTGGCTAAGAAGACTGACCTAGTTCCGGTTGGAAATGTTGGGGGCTCTCAGCCCGTGCCTGTGTCTGTTCCAGATAGTGCCAATGGTTGGAACCGTTCGGATTCCAAGGCTGATGAAACTGTTGGGGATCGTCGTCCTGTTCCTAGCACTGAAGTAGGAAATGCCTTCCAAGAGTATTTGAACTGCAAGAACTTTGATGAGGCATTGGCCCTGCTTAAAACTCGATTCATGGGTAAACAAATTCAAATATAAATATATAGAAGTAAAAATTTATTCTTATATTTAAATATAATTTTTAATAAATATTAATTTCGTAGTTGTGATATTTAAGTAATGAATTAATTATGATTTACTTATAGGAACTCAGGTTGAGGAATTCATCGACAAGCTTGCCCGACAGGTGGTTGAATCATCCAAGGAAGTTGAGCCAAGACTTGCCGGAAGTATTATACGACTGCTAATTAGCAAGAGGGAAATAAAAGGGATAGAGGTTAGTTTAAAGTAAAATGTCTTCCGTTACATATCTCACTACACATTCCGACAGTGACAATTTTTAATTTCTCTACTTTCCTTTTACAAAAATTATAGGTCATACAAGTGATGGCACGAGGCGTTGTGAAGGACCTGCCAATCATCCTGGGACAATCCCCAAAGGTGATCCAGTCATACAATCAATTCATGTACTATTTACATTTATTCTGGAAATATGGAAGGAGATAAATTAAATTTATTTTACTATTTTCTGTTTTCCATAGGCTCCTGCTAATCTTGCCAAGCTCCTGGTGGAACTATTCTCGGAGCACACGAACCTGGTTTGGCTACTCCAAGTGGGCGAGCCCTTGATCCAATCTGTCACTGTCGATAATGTTTCCGCCTGGCGACAGTTGGCTGTCCATTGTTTGAATGTGCTCAAATCCCGGAAAGATGAAGCCCATGTTGAGACTGTGTACAACCGGACTGAAGGAAATCATGTGATACCCATTTATGTAAATATGCAAATATAATTTTGTGGTGTGTTGTGGTATTAATTAAAATTAAGCATGATAGTTAAGTTAAGTCAATACTTCCTATACCTATTTATATTTTTCTTGTGTGTTTTTTGTTTATTTCTTCCGATCACTTCTGCTACCTGGTAATCTATGTGTTCATGTGTATATATTTTACTTCAGGGAATACCTTGGCTGGCCAAGAACGGTCAACTCATCGACTCTTTAGCGGATCGATTGGCGGATCTTATATGCACAAGCGAGAACTCTAATGTCTCCAAATGATTAGAATATAATTAAAGCTCCTTAACTGATTATGTTATGACATATATTATGTAAAATGTCATTTACTTAAGATTAGCTAAACGTACGTGTATTATGTATTTTCTTTTTACATATTATTATACATTAACTGGTTAAGATTAGTATTCAACTTGTTATTTTCTCTAGTTCCGCCCAATTGTACCCTTTAAGTAAATATAACCTTCCATAAGTAGTATTCCAAGAGCTCCAAAACTGGCAAAACTTATTGAGAATTATGGTGCTCTATGCTGTCATAAATTTTGCATTTCTACTGTTGTTATGTAATTAAAAATTAATTATCTGACTTTGTCACTAAATATATAAAAAAAATATGAATATACATAATATGGTGCTTTGCTTTTATACCATGTATTTGGTATAAATATATCTTTAAATTAATGCAAAGCTAATTTAATTATATACATAAGATAAGGATTCGTGTTTTGGCATATAAACTACCTATATATGTATGGATGTGCCAACAACTTGACTGTCAATTAAATGCCCATTACTTACATTAATACTAAATTACCTAGCATTATATTATTAGCATCTCTAATTATTAATTAATTATCATATCATAGTCCTCCCATGCAATATATAATCACATAAATATATCAATATCGCATCGTGTCTGGAAATGCGTTGCATTCTGCATATCTGAATTTATGAAAAGTGAACAAAGGATTTCCGCTGTCACGTGGAATTGTTGGGAGCTAACAAACATGGGCTAAGGCTAAAGCTAAAGGCTCTAGAGTCTCTTGTTTCTTTCTTCATTCCATTCACACACTCTTTCTTGTCATGTGCTTGTTGACGAAAACCACACCGGAACAATCAGATTAAGTTTTAATCAACAATTTAAAAAGGTGGAACCTGACGGATGAGACAACCTTTCGAACCTGCCTGTGGACATTGGAGCGGGGTTATTTGAAGACTGACAACTTCCTCGATCGACCTTTGACCTTGGGAAGCAACAGTGACCTGATCACCTGTGCAGGTAAATATCTCAGCACGAGCAGCGCTGAGTTTAATTTTGATATGGATAACTAACTATTTTGAATATTTTAAATAAAATTTGTCTCAACGAACGACAATTTCCTCAAGGTCACGAACCACTTGTGCATCATCATCATCAATCATGAGCGGGGCCAAAGGAGCAAGGAGAATGTACGACAGGACGACCCTCCTCCGTATCGGGGGTGGCCCCACCATCCCGGATTACAACCCCGCTGAGTGGGACCTTCCGGATTTGGTGAAGGATAAGTCATCCGCCAGAAGCATCAGGGCGGAGAGGAGCAAAGGGCTCATTCCAAATGCTAACCACATTAATCAGAGGACCGTTGGTGACGACATGGCATCATCATCTTCATGGAAGGTCACTGCTGAAACCCCGGAAGAGGCGCTGATAACCAAGTCAACTTCCAAGAAAAGTCGCGAATTACTGGAACAGCTCACCCCAGATAATTTCGAGGAGCTGACTCCACTGTTCACCGGGCTTCCACTGGGGGACAACCCCAAGCGCATGTCAGAGTTCATCGGGGCTCTCTTTGAACTTGTGATTGAGAGCCCTTCATCGTCTTCAATGTATGCCAGGATGCTGCGGGCCATTTGCAAAGCCTCCCCCAAGATGGGGAAGACCTTCAAAATAGTAACCGATACGATCCGGAAGCAATGCCACCTGGAATTCGTTGAAAGTAGCACCCGGAACAAGAAATTTCGGAACCTGAAGCAGATGCTGCAACAGAGGAAGGGCAACGATCAAGATCAAGAGTTCCAGAAGAATAGCTTGGAACAGGAGATGATGCTCAGTAGGCGGAAGGGACTTGGATTTGCCACTCTCCTCGGAGACCTTTACAAAATGGAGTTCCTGACGCCAGAAATGATGATGGGCCGTGTCAATTGCCTGAAGAATTACTTCAACCATGAAGAGAACTTGGAGTGCCTCTGCGCACTGTTGACGGCAATCGGGCAGATTTTGGAACAGGATTTGGGGAAGTTATCGGAAGATAAGGGAAATGCTTATCATGATCATGTTGCTGCCGGTCGTTGGGACCGTGACCTTGAACTGAAGTCGACTTGGATGGATCAGGTATTTAAGACATTGGAGATTTACCAGGGGAAAGGGGTATCCAGTGCCGAACTCAGATCTGCAATTTCTCAAGTAATCCTACTACGGAAAAACGGCTGGAAGCCTAAGGACCAGGAAGAAGTCATTTCCCCAAACGCCGTCACTGACAATGTACCATTAGCAGGCAAGGAGACTGCGGCTGCTGCCACTACAACATCACCCATTCCAGAAGTTGAGGTTGGCGGTGCCGGTTCTATTGTCGGAGACTTGGAGAATCTTTCCCTTGCCAATCATTTCCGGAGCCTTGTTCCAAATTCCAAGGCCCATCCACCCCTGGGAGAAAATGAGGTGATCGTCTCCTCTGCCATCGCTGCAGTCTACCAGAAGACTAGAGAACACGGATATGTCGAGGCTGCCTCAGATGCTAGGATCCTGAAGACCACCCTCGAGTCTTTGAATGATCCCTCCAAGGAGACCTCCAAACTATTCTCAAAGCTGATGTTCCAAACTTGGAAGTTCGGTCTTCTGGATAGAACCTGTCGCTTAGGGAGCTTCTTCCTTATCCAGGAGCTATACAAGATTCAAATGCTAACCCCGATTGAGATGGCAGCCTACATTCATTTCCTAGTCGAGTTTACCTGCACCCTAACTGATGAGACCGTGGAGGGTTTTTGCTCATTGTTGACCCAAGTGGGGGAGCAGCTCCGAAAGGATCTTATTGGCTCCGAGCCTGACTGGGGAAGCAAACTTCTGACTCGTCTGGAGTGGCTGTCATTGTTGGACAAGTTGTCCCCTATCGCTCGTTCATCAATTATGGATTTGGTCAAGCTCTTTAAAAATGAGTGGAATGATTGGAGCCCCAACAATGTTCCATATACATCGAATCATTCGACTGAAGCAAAAGCAAATCCGGATGCAGACTTGACGAAGGCGTACTACGAAGATGTCTCGGATGACGAGTTCCAAGATTGTGAAGAACCAGCTCCAGAAGTCTCAACGGAAATAACTTCAGGAAGAGAAGAGCACGTATGACAGAGACAGAGGGACGTTGAGTGGACCGAATAACGTTTACGAGTGAGTCTATCTAATCAACTCAGTTACTGACACATTATCAAATTAGCTATTAACCAAAAGTTCTGTATGGTTATCTTTACGATCATTGTTAGCTGTTGATGTTAGATAAAAAAAGTAAAATTATGCATTTATTTTATTTGACAACTTTTATTAACAATAATTGAAATTATTATAACTATAAATTACAAACAAAATGACTTGATTAACTCATTAAATGTTGCCATTGTGACTTTTAAGTATTATCTATATGAATTTATAAAGCTTTGCAAAAAAAATACCTGTTCATTTGTCTTTTATTTTGATTAAGTATGCATTCTCATACCGAATAGTCCATGTGAAACGATGTCCACTGTCACTTAATGTCACCCACACGCCATTTATCATTTGACTAGTGTTAAGGCAAAAAAAAATATAATTTTCTTAAATTCCAAAGTTGCCTTTTTCTTTTATCAAAAGCTGTAACCGGAAGTACTTCCTGCATCTTGAAATTGCAATTAATATAGGTAGTTAGTTAGAGGTCTTATCCTTCCTGGCAGCGCCAACTCCAAGGCCAAACCTTACTAGTCCTTCCAAGCTCCTCCTCATTCAGCCTTCCAGTGAGTTTACTCCAGCAACTGAACTGCTCCGGCGAGACCTCGTGAATGATCACGTTGTCCTGGACCCAACTATCCGACTTCCAGTAGGGGAATTTAGCCTTCTTATTGGCAATGGGAGCAATCTCTTTTAATTTCTCCTGCGCCAGAAGCTTAGACTTTGACCTGGCAATCCCTGTCAGGAAGACATCCTCCATGTGAAACAATGGAAGACCTTTGGACACGTCAAATAACTCGTGACAAGCTTCCATCCCGAGAATATAACAGAAGCCGGCCACATAAGGGGGGAATGTTTCAGAAGGATAAAATTCCGGGGGAGTGAAGAACTTTGACCAGGGATTCCTATCCACGATTGCGTCATTGACTATATAGCCGGAGACAAGTCGGGGATCGTAACCGTTGGGGAGGGATAAAAGGAAGGAGAACAACTTGGGCATGTTGAGGAACACGTCATCGTCCATTTTCATGAGGTAATTTGCACCAGGACAGGTTTGGGTGACCCACTTGAGCATTCTTAAGGTTTTGACTGTGAGGCCGAGGTAAGACTCGTGAAGGTCGTCAATGACTAGGTCACCGTGGCGCTCGCCTTCCAGTTTGAGTTCATCCTGGCAAATAAAATGGAGTTACATATCTTTTGAGATCGCAATTTCAGCGAAATTAAGCCATCGATAACTTAATTGGGGAATAACACTCACCGACACCCCCGTCTCAGACTGCCCCACCAAAAACAGAACTTGGAAGGGTCTCGCCACATTCAGTTGATCCAGGCCCTTGTCCTTCTTCTCCTTAAAGAACATTTCATCCCAGTGGGGCTGCATCTCCCTGAATGTACTTCTGATAAGCTCCCTCATCTCCCTCTTATCTGGTGCGGATATCACCATGATAAGTAGAAATAACCCAGAGCCTTCATTTCCAGGACATGGAAGACCATTTGAATTAGAAGGCCCTAGGATTACTGTCGATTTATTGGGCAAGACGGAAGCTTCAAAGTTTCCAATTTGGTTTAGAATTTCGAGCACATTGTCGTCGACCAAGCGGTATTGGGCTTGTTGGAGGCTTACCACGAAGAGCAAGATCATTAGCAGTAGTACAGCCAGACAAAGAAATATATTTCGGTATCGCTTCAGAAGACGAGTCATTTTTTTCTTAAAAAAATATTGCTTTTTATGTGGAATAATTTATTCTGTCCTATATGCACGGTCGATCACGACATTTTGCTAAAACATTTCTTATTTATTTTTCAAACTGAGCGTTTATTTTTCTTTGAAAACTAACTCTATTTCTAATAAAGGCTCAATTTTGGCCTTTCTGATTTGTGAGACAGCTACGCTTTATCATGCCATGAACATAAATAAGATAAGAGCATTTGCTAAATGATAAGCAACTCTCAGTGGATTGGATTCGTTGTACAGCTCGCAGATAAGGCAAAACATAACCACAAACCGCAAAAATTACATGAATCAAGTAGATACAGTGCGCAGATCTGAGTTTCCAACCCATATGGCTGTTACTATTTATCACAACTGCTACATTCATATGCACTTAGAAATAAATGGAGCTTGATCAAACATGTTTAAGCAATGACCTAATTGGTTTTCGTTATCATTTTATGTGTTGGGTTATCGACATCGTTTCTGCTTTCGGCGGATATGAGGAATGCAAGTAAAAAAGAGCTAATGTAAAAGTGCTTGCAGATAAAATGAACTACGAAGAAATCATGGAAAGAACTTATGCTTTGACATAATATGACAAATGATGTAATTTAATTCTGATGGTTTTTATTAAATTGCTATTTTAGTAATTAGCAGAAACGTTCAATTTTACTTAATGAGTTAATGAGTAATTTTATTGGCACAATAATCCGTAATCAATCCCAACCCACTATAACATCTATACCCCGACAATCTCCCTGCATACTCCTCCAAATTATCACAGATCCAGTCAATCCTCTCATCGCAATACAGATATCTGTAAGTGCAGCCATTTCTAGAGCAGGATGCGCCGCCAACAATGATCCTCCTGGCACGATCCAACAAAGGCTGGAAGCTAACCTGTTCCATGGAGCTCAGGTTACTGTTGTAGGTGAAGTCAATGGTCACGTTATTATTGCCAATCCCTTCGAATGCATCCGGGGCATGTCCTTCTGAAGCAAAGTCGTTGGAATATAAGTCAATCGTCTGGAGACTCTCTGTCTGGAAGAATGCCTTGCTCCCCACGTGGGACACCCTGTTGTTCCTGAGGTTGATAGACGCCAATGCCTTGAGGTTCTGGAAGGCTCCGGCGGGGATGGCTGTGATCTGATTGCTTTGAAGGGCTAACGTCTTCAAATTCGGAACTTGGGTGAAGGCGCTTCCAAATTCTGTAATTTTGTTGTAGTCCAAGCTGATCGTTTCAAGGGAGTCGAGACTCTCGAAGGCGTTGTCTGGAATGGAAGTTAGCCCCTCGCTTGATATAACTAGTTTTACAAGGTTCTGAAAACATACAAAATAAATTAGCTAAATCCGTTTTAATTTTATGACTTTAATTATAAATAAATCATTTACGAAAAATTTATTTACCTTGAACACGCGGACAACTTCAAAGATGTCCCCTTCCCGATCATTGGCATTGTTTGAGCTCAAACTCAGCACCTCCGTAACATTCCAACCAACACCAAAGGCATCGGGAGAAATATAAACGAGATTTTCATTAGAAATAATTTGAATATCTAAAAATCTCCAGCTTTCAAAGGTCTTCTCCTCAATTTCGACAATTGGGGTATTGCGAATCCTCAGATTGTCAAAGATGACATCGGGCCCGACGGAGGAAGCCGCCTGGTCAAAAATCTGTTTTAGGTTGAACCGTCCCCGGATATCTCTGCATTCGATTGTTCGATTGGATTCGAAGCAGGCGCAGGGGGATAAGGTCTCTGCTGGGGGACAGATTTGGGCAGTGGCCAGGCTCAGGCCAACCAAAGCCAAAAAGGATAGAAAAAATGTTCTCATTTTGAAATTAGTTATATATTATCTGATTAAATGGGAAACTGGTATTAGGACGACTGATTCGGGTTCTCTGATTGTTTGTGGGTATTTAATTTTCCTATTTATACTTATTACCCGAGGAAGGAACCACGGGAAATTAATGCGTCGGATTTTTTTGCTGATGAAATGATATTTTTTGATTTGACTGATTAGATAATGACATTGACAATTCTCATTTATGCGACATGAATGACATGACATGATGAAGCCACGGCGACTGGAAACTGTCTGTCAGATTTAGATTTATATGTAATATGTACGCAACTCTGCCCTGTTCACGTGCCAGTTTTGAACTTTTCATTGTGAATGAAAAATGTCATGTCGACCAATCAACCGAACAATGTCCCTTCGAGATTAATTAAGATTAGCCTTACATAATTTCATGTACATAGGTAAGGTATAATATTTATTTACGCGTTTACACTTTAATAAGTATGTACCTAATTGTTTTCAACTGTGTAAATAAAATCGGTTCGCTGACGCAATTTCCAAATACTTAAGGATCATTTTGGTCGTTATTGATCATGATTTTTAGGAATGGCTTGATTGTGGACAGTAAATCAATAAGACGCCGATTGCCGACAGTGATGCAACTGGAAACGTCATTCTTTACACGAGAACGGGGTAATTTGAAACGATCACTATCTCATATATCGTCATATTATAGTCAACTCGTCATAAAGTCATCATCATGATGCATCATTATCGGTAATCATCATACAATTATCAAATGCCCAACTAGCTAATGCCGCAATATAATACCATATAGGTTGACACAAAAGTGTCATTACTTGATGTTTCATGAGGAGCAATAAATTGCAAGACAGGTGGCTTATGATTTTTTAACCTCACAACTCACAACTACGCTACACATGATTATACTACCATATTATGGTCATATTGTTAGAGACAAAAAGACAAACACTCATAGTCATGTACCTATGTAAATCAACTAAAGTCAACAACTGACAGATTAGACAGATAACAATTCATGAATTGTAGTAATTAATTATGCAATTAAGTGGCTCTGGATTATTCTTTTGATGAACAGGCTTGTATTAGGTATAAAAAACCTACCTATCTCCCACTCTCGCTGATCCACGAAAACAACTGACTAACCAAATTTGACACTAGACCAGGATACTTAAAAACTTAAATGAGCAATCATTCAGTCATGAATAATCCCGATCCGATCAGTTTCAGAATAAAATCCACATGGAGACTGTCCGTCAGCATCGGAATGGTAAATGCTGGAAATGGTGAATGGTAATCTTAAGTTTTAAATTTCTATCAAAACCCATCTAAAAAACTCCCAAACTCTACAAAAAAATAAGAATAAACTAATTCAAGAAAAGTAATATTTTTTATTAAAATAATCTTTTATTTTTTCCCTTCCGCACATTAATATTTGTGCGTAGGTAATTTGGCTTCGGAGTGGATTGAAATTTTCAACATGAAAATCTTACTAATTATTGGTCTCTATTGCTTGCGAATTTTTTCACTTTGATTTATTCCTACGCTGACATTTATTCTTGTCCATCCTCCTCCCTTACCATGTACCATTGTCTTCTCATGATTCTCATCCTTCCTTTGTTTCTTCCTAGTTTTCCCGAAAATGTGCGTACAATTATATGCTGCGAAAGCATTCATGTTAATCCTTGGATATTTTATGTCCTCCGCTTAGGTATTATTATCAGTATCACTTTGCAAAAGTGTTTAAGCTTTCATAATTTTTACTCAAGTTTTTATGTCCGCAATCGGCAATCACAGTTTCGTTTTGCTTGCTTGCATGAAACTTGCAAGCATGATAATATTATGCTTTGTATTAATATTATGCTTTGTTTGTGCATCTGCATGATTCATAGACTCATGATATGATAATATATGGTCATGTTTTTGTTTAGCTGCAACTCGTACTGAGAGAAGATCCTGATTTGACAGAATGCAGAATAGACAGAGGAAGATTATTCGCGAAGCAAAAACGCTGTGTCCATAGCCCACCCACATTACTGAATTCGGTTTCGCGATTTTGGTAGAAGGATGATGCAAGACAACGTAGTTATATTTGTTATATTTTTGCAGGATGAAAAAACGTGACGGTAACGTTGATCCTGTTTGGTGATTCATCCTTTGTCCTTCCTTATAGCCCATATTAACGTAGCTCACATGCACTATTTTTATATCGGTATTGCCTATTCATCAGTTCAGCAGAACCATATTATTATTACTTTTACTACTACATATTACTATCTAGTTATTATTATCACCCAACTCCAATCTGTGTTTGTGTACTTTTTGCTATTAGTCGTAACGTAACGTAAAAGTCATTGACTCATTTCCATTGTGATATGAGATGATGATATGGGAAATGAGATGAGTTGTGATTTGTGATGTGAGTAAAACTGCACAATAAGCTTTAAAGAGTCCGATTTCACTTCGAGTACTGCATTAAGACTGACAGCACCCAAAAACTGTGGCTTATCTTTATCTACTAATCATACTTAAAGATTTCTCATGAAACTGATGAAACGGGATAGTTTCTTCAGTTTTAAAAAGCTGATCTCTTTGTTCGGGTCTGATCTCATCTTTGTTTAAAAGTTTCACCAAAATAAAATTTTGTCTTTTAAGTCTTAAAATGGACAACCGAAACGGGCGGATAAAGTACGACCGAACCACTTTGCTCCTGATCAGCAAAAATCGGTCAAACTTGAAAAAGTTCGACCCGGAAAAGCGTGGCTTCCCAGATCTTGTCAAGGACTATATGGATCCACCAGGCAAAGTCAAACCTGTCACAAAACCGCAGACCTTCACCAATAACGCCACCCCAATCCCATCATGGCGAAGTGAATCACGTCCCCAGACAAATGATAGTCCACTTCACCCAAACCTCAATGGGGCCAGCATCCTGGGATTATTGAATTGGGGTGCTGGGGGCATCATGATACCCCCACCACCTCCGGGGCTAACCCACCCGGGTGTGCAAGCCAAGGTGGAGTTTCCCATGAAAAGGGTGCAGCATCGTCAAATGGACACTTTGGAGATGGAAGATGGTTGGAAGTCACGTTCCAGTTCGGTCCCATCCCCATCCAGTATAAATCAAAAGGATGATGCAGCTACCATAACCAAAACGGTTATCAACATCGCCTCCAAAATGCTGAACAAGCTGAACACGGGGAATTACCTAGACATCATGTCGCAATTTGTGGCACTTCCGCTGCACGACAAGGAGGAGTTGATGGGAGGGGTCATTGGGGTCATCTACGACAAGGCTTTGGAGAAACCTTCCTTATCAGGGGAATATGCCAGTATCCTCCAAGCCATGCATAAATCTACTCCAGACACTTCCGGTAAGTTGAGAAAGCTACTCCTTGCCCAGGTTCAACAATCCTCCAAGAGCCTCCTTCAAATGTATGAACCGGAAATCCAGGAATTGTCCCAGAGGTTGGCTGGGTCCACTGACGATGATACCACCCGTCAACAACTCAAGCTTGAGTTGGAAGAGAAGCAATATCTGCGCCGGAGAAGGTCCCTGGCCAATGCCATGTTTATCGGGGAGCTGTTCAAGCTCCAACTGGTGACGCCCAAGGTCATCGTGAAACGCGTCCATTCCATGCTGTACATGCCAACCGGGGAGAACTTGGAAGCTCTGTGTTTACTGCTGTCGAGCATTGGGCAGCTATTGGACACCACCTTCAAAAGTTTGCTAAAACAAGCATCCCTCGGGGGGAACATGGGTGCTCCGCCCCCATTCATACCGGAAGCGAATTGGTTTGACAAAATATTTGGGAGGTTGGAAGCCCTATCCCAAGATGAGCAGAAGTTCTCGTCTGGAGTACGCTCCTCAATTTTGGAGTTGATCGAGTTGAGGAAGTGCGACTGGAAACGTATGAATATGGTTGGAGTTGGAGAGAAAAGTGCCTTAGAGACGAAGATTGATCCTGTCACAGAAGCAGTCAATAAAGTCGATACTGTCGCCTGCAATACCGACCCTGTCGATACACATTCTCCTGCTCTGGAAGGCCTATCCATTTGTGAGGATGTCCTGAATTTGGAGTTGACGAATGTAGCGTCAACTCTCCAGCGTTTATCATCCCAACATGGCTTTGATGACAATCTGGAGAGGAAGAGGAAGCTACTTCAGTATATCCGGGAATGCGCCCAAACTATGAAATCGATTGTAATAACCCAGATAAATTAAATGAGCTGCTACTGACTGACCCTGAGAAACAAGTAGGCTGCCACTTTAACAGAATGAGATGGACTCACATAACATAAGTATCTCAATGATCACTAGTTTAAAGATAAACATGTTTAACTATTTTCATGCAACTATAATAAAAATGTAATGCAGAAGCTATAAAGATGCACATTTACAAATATAATTTACTCCTCCTAATTATCGATTACGTAAGATTAATTTGAGTAGGAAATTTGATGAATGTGACCATTTGTATTTCAGTTAAATTATCTTAGATAGAATACAAAAGATTTTAAAGTAGTTTTGTAATTATATCTTAACATTTTGTTTTGTATCTTTTACATAAAAATACTTTTATTTTATTAATAATGCTATATTACAGCAAAATAAATGCGTTTTGATTCATTTTATTTTGTAAATTAAAAAAAGTTAAATTGTCTTTGCTATACAGTCTCATTTCTCACTAATCGCCTTAATGCTTATTGGCGCTGGACATTCCTCACTGATCTTGATACAATGGAAGTAGTCATACTTTCTCATCAAAATCCCCGACCGGAAGAGCCAGTTGGTGAGCTTTGAGACTATCACAAGGGTTATTAAAGAGAGGAGCATGCATAGCGTCCTGAATGGAAAACGTTGCTTCTCCCAAATCCCGGCTTCATCATCCCCGGGAACAAAGTAGGGGAAGTGGATGAATGACTTGAGATGGAGTAGCTCCTCCCCTCCACCGAGTCGGAAGAAGATGGCAATTATGTAAGCCATCAAACTCCCGTATGTGTTGCAGTGTTGGGGGAAGTGGACAACCATGAGGAGTTGGGGGAATAGGATCACGTATACCAAATCCGAGCATAACGTCCTAACCAGAATAATTAAGTTTAATTGACTGAAAATTGAGCAACCATATTTACAAATGATAATTACCAGAACATTTTTAACCTGCAACTTACCACAATCCATAAATGCTAGGAATTGTAAGGGCCATAGCTGTGGCCAGTCCACCAACCACGAAGATGGCGACCCGCATAACCCACAAAATTTCACGGGGCGAAGCCTGAAAAAATTAATGAAATTGTTTCGATTTAGCTTTAGTTAAAATGCATATATCCGGTCCAGTTAAGGTTAAACTAAACTAAATTAATCAGATAAATAGCTTGAATAATTATATTTTGCTATTACCTTCGGTCTAAATATCAAACGATAAACATTTCTCGCAAACATGGATGCTGCAGAGAGGACGCTGGAATCAGCGGAGGACATCACGGCTGCAGAGACAGCTCCCAATCCCAGGAATGAGACCACTTCCGGTGTCATATAATGCATGACCAATGGCAAGATCATGCTGGCTTCGCCGTTGGCAGCGGGATCCCGACCATCGGTCTTAATTCCGTATTCAGTCTTGTTCCAGTCTGAAAATTGTAAGCATTGGTCATTAGTCATTAATATCACCAGCTCATTTACTTGATGAGGAATTATCGATTATAACTAAAACCCAACCTGCGACTTTAGCTATTGCGCCGATAAGAACTGGAGGTATAGCCATGAGGAAGCACCCCGCAGCAGCAACAAAAGATAGGACCTGCGCCCCTGTTGCAGTTTTGCTGGACAAAACCCGTTGGAAATAAACTTGCCAGGGGATTCCTCCAAAAATAAGGAGTAGAGCAAAATCCATCCACTGCCCATACTCCTCTTGCTTCAACTCCCCCAAAAAGTTAACATCGGGATTTGAGAAGGCCTCCGTTATGGAGCCAGCGGCTCGGGCGGCTTCACTAGTTAGAGCAAATGGGATGCAAAGCCACTAAAGAAATATAAATATAAGATGCAACATTAAATTAAAATACTCAACTAAATATATTACAGTTCCTGATAAAGTAAAATTACCAACCAGTCCGATGAAAATGCAGATGAGCTGAATCACGTCTGTATAAGCCACGCTGTACAGTCCCCCAAAAAGTGTGTAGGAAATTGCTATGGCAGCGGAGACAATCACACTCGTATTCCTTTCCAAGTCAATGATTACCGAGAGGGTAGCTCCCAAAGCGGAAAGGATGGCCGCAGCCCAGAACACCTCCCCACAAAGCGCGGGGATGAAGAGAAGCCCTCCCATCCTCTGCCCAAATGCGTCCTGTAAAGGATCCAGCATGGTAACGTGACCCTGCTCCCTCATCTTCTTCGCAAAGAGAAGTCCTCCTAGTTAAAAAATAGCTAGTCATTATTAATTTAGCGATATGACAATATTTAAGTTAGTAAACATTTTCACATTTAACTTAACTTACCCACTACCAACGACAGAGCATATCCAAACGGAGCTTGACACCATATCAACCCCGACGTATAAATCACTTCCGCCGTCCCATTGATATATCCTCCCCCAACCCATGTGGCAGTCATCGTGAAGATCCCAACAAAGATCCCGATATTCCTCCCAGCCAGCATCACATTCTCCTCGGAATTTTCGCCGGAGGATTTACATTTCCTCCCGGCCCAGATCCCCACCAGGAGGATCACGACGTAGAACACGAGGATGGAGACGGCTCCCCAAATGTTGAACATTTTATTTAAAAAATGAACTTGAAACTAAATTTTAATTAATTTAGCCAATATAAATTCTACTTTTGCCCCGGTGAACTTGGAGACCTAATAAATAATTCGGAGAGAGTAGATTTTGGTCATGTCTGTGGATTAATAATTAGCCATGTCTAATTAAAAAATTCTTAAAAGCTTCTCTTCTTATGTCAATCACCAACCAGGACTTGGGGTACAAAATAACTGAACCATGCAACGCTATCTTAGGTATATAGAAATTTCGCTGAGCACATTTCCTTTCTAAAATTGTAAAATGCAAAATGTGATCTGCACACTTTTTGCCAAAGTAAAGCTATAGCCATGCCATCGCATATTCATCATCATCATCATCATGATCATAAAAGGATGGTGAATGGTGAATGGTGATGGTGATCAACAACACATTTAATATTTGCTATGCATGTATGCAAGTCTTTATCTGGCACGATCAGTTTTTATTCATCATTCTTGAAATACTAGAGAGGCAACGGCTTACTCGGTAAGCCAACAGTGAGCAGAATTTCTGAGAATCGAATCTAATTAAAAAGCAGCAATACATAAAAATGTATTGCTGCAAATTTTACCAATATCCTCATCCTTCAATCATCATAACACCTTCACCTGTAGATATATGCTTATGCATGGCAATCAATTGTTAGGCTTATACATACATATCTGGCTGAAGGTAATCGAATCCACAAAAATGGACTGACCATGAAATTACCTGAAAATGATTATTAGTTATTCATCCCGAGAGCTTCAATTTAACTGTGATACTAGTGTATACTGCGTATTATACACAAATGTCAATTAATTAGTCATCCCATATTAAAGTATGCACTTGTCAACACATTTTAAAGTCCGAACAGTTGCTGATGATGATTGATAAGAATAATTGACATAATTGGTTTAATGAGGCGTTGCATTTCACTGCATATAAATACCACATGAAATGCTTCTGTTCATTTTATGTTGTACTCATAAAATATATCACAATATAATCATAACATATCTCTGGTAGGCCAATGGCTAATCAGTCATCAATTTGTATAATATCAGGCATACAAAATCAAATCATATATTTAATTTAAGTTACAATTAATTACGGAAATCCGGAAATGCATGCATATTTAAAATATATGTATGAGTTTTTTTCCAACAGGCCCGATTGTGCAAGATACGTATTTGGGGACTTCATTAATTGGTCCTTTTTTGATTCTAGCATTAGTCAATTTAATGATCAGTGAGTGTTGCCTTCCGTTTCCAAATTACGTTGACTGAGACGGTAAGAAAAACGTTTGGAAAATTAAAACATTTAAAGTTCCTAATTATGTAATTACACTTCATGCACCAACCATGGCTTTCGACATGACTTAAAGCTTTGTACCTTTCATTTATTTGAAATTTAAAGTAACAAAATAAATAAGTTTTCATCGACAAATACAATGATTTGTCCAAAGCGATAGGCTAATAAACTTAATTACTTTTCATATTACATCATATCATAATAGAAAATATGCAGCTCATAAACGTACATCATCATTTCATGATCATATATCATATCATATACTAGTTAAAAAAATTTAACTTGAAATTATATTCATAAAATGTTCTTCCTGTTAAAAAGGAGTATTGAGCAGGACAACTGGAGCAAAGAGGAAATAAAGTTAGTTTAGGATTCTTAATTATATATCTGAATCACCAACAATACATAATTTACTATAACTTAATATTTTTGTCGCTACTGATTGCAAGTCTCAGTTAGCCCCTTTAGACTCATTACTGACACTGGGCGTTCCCCATCCCCACTAGCCCTACCACCGGTATTAGTCTTGATACAATGGAAGTAGTCATATTTCTTGTCCAACCTCCCGGACTGGAAGAGCCCATCGGTGAGTTTGGAAACTAGGACAAGGGTCACTAAAGATATAAGCATGCAGAGTGTCCGGAAGGGGAACAGTTGCCGCTCCCAAACCCCAGCCTCCTCATCCCCTGGGACAAAGAAGGGGAAGTGGATGAATGACTTGAGACCCAGCATCTCCTCCCCACCTCCAAGTCGGAAGAAGATGGCCAAGATGTATGCCATCAGGCTCCCGTACGTGTTGCAGTATCGGGGAAAGTGGACAACCATGAGGAGTTGGGGGAATAGGATGACGTATACCAGGTCGGAGCATAATGTCCTAATTAGCAAAATTAGCAAGGTGTCAAAAATTTAGCAACTATAGTCACAAATTATAATTATATTTTTTTTGCATATTTTACACCAACTTACCACAATCCATAAATGCTAGGAATTGTGAGGGCCATCCCCGTGGCCAATCCCCCAACCACGAAGATGGCAACCCGCATGACCCACAGGATCTCAGTTGCCGAAGCCTACACAGGAATATTTAGAAATCACACATGATTGAATTTAATTAAAAGACAAGTAGCTACGACAGCTACTGTTGATTCAATATAATTATTCATGAAATGCAAAAATTTCGGTTAATTATATTTAAGCCCATTTATTTACCTTCGGTCTAAATATCAAACGATAAACATTTCTCGCAAACATGGATGCGGCGGAGAGGACGCTGGAGTCAGCAGAGGACATGACTGCTGCAGAGACCGCCCCCAATCCCAAAAAGGAGACCACTTCCGGTGTCATGTAATGCATGACTAATGGCAGGATCATGCTGGCTTCCTCGTTGGCAGCGGGATCCAATCCGTTGGCCTTTATTCCGTATTCAGTCTTGTTCCAGTCTGTAAAATAAAAGCATTATCAAATCATTAAGATTACCAGCTCATTTATTTGATGCGGAAATATAGATTATTAGACTGATAAGAAGAAACGGACGTTTAGATATGATATAAATTCTCTGTATGAAAAAATTGACCTTCTAACAATTAATGAAAGAAAAGTTTTTCAATGTTT
>JAQIXQ010000640.1:0-23686 GCA_034700485.1 Pseudosinella alba
TAATGATAATGACCGTTGGTCATGTTACATCTATCAATTCAAGGAGTGCAAAAATGTAGTCATCTTACTCCCACCATCTCCAGACATTTTTGGAAGCATTCTTCCGCTATGATAGCGGCGCTATCACCAACATAAAATAACACACTTAAAAAAAAATTTATCCGACACGTGTTCGTGGTTGATGAAGCATTGAACTTTAATTATTTGAGCAACCTTTAAGAAGAAAATAAAATTCATTATGGCACATGACTCATTAAAATAATAACAAAAATGCATCTCTCCACTCGTGTCGCGTTGTTTAAAACTAAAATACTTAGAAATTTTTACAATAATAAAAAACAACACTACTCAATGCCAACGACCAGACTTCAAAACGTGATTGATTATTATTATTGGTAGATAATATCATTGTTGATTTATCTGTGTAATTTTGAATAGCCAATTCCAGTGTAACATTAGTTTATAATCATGCGGTTTTGCAAGGCATGGTAATTAATAATTATGATATGATTCGAAACAACAACCAATCATTTTATGGATTCCATAGTCGGGTCCACAAATACTTCAAATTCAACCTGTGGATCCAGTCCAAAAATCCAAAAATAAATGCTTTTATGTCCATGGTGGATTAGTAATTTAATTTATTATGATGCACTTAAATTTGAATCCCTGCAGTTTCTCATTTAACTTCAGCAATTGGCAACAATTTATTACGTTATGCCAACACTTGCCAAAAGAACAGATATGTCTTGAGTGAGTAATGTTCACTAGTCAATCTGTTTTCTCGGAAGCTGTTTTTGTGAATTATCTACAAGGTGCATGTTTGTGGCGCGGGGGCGACGGATCGGGGGTGGCTGATTGTAAGTTGGGTATAAATTTTAGGAAGAGTTTGGAAATTTTATCATTCAATCACAACAACTTCATGAGTTACCTTCTGAATTTCCATTGTTTTTATTTTTCATTCCCGCAGAGTATCCCTCTTGTCTCTATCTTATTTTCCTTCACTAACTAATCAACGAAATAACATGTCTTCCAAATTATTTGTCGGCTTTCTATTCCTCCTCCTGAGCCAGTTTCTTGTCACGGGGACTGGTATGAAAAAATAATCAATTGACTAAACATTAATTTTGAAAGTCTAAAACCGATCAAGATAACATTTCCCCTGTTTTTTGGAGCAGATGCTGTATCCTGTCAAGAGCAAAATGGTCGCTGCACTGTTTATACGCTTGGTCAAGGGGCATACTGTCCTAATGGATATCACAGTGTCTATTGGGATGAAGGCTGTCGGTAAGTTGTAAATTTAGCGTAGTGAGGATTGCATCTATCCAAAAAGAATAAGACTCTGCCGCAAGAGGAAAGAAATTTATATTCTTAATTAATTATTGAAATCATATAGGTGCAGTTCAAGCAACAACAACGACTGTCAGCTTTGCTGCGTCCCAAACTAGACGAGTATTTACATGAGCAAAGTAACTGTTGTTATTTCAATTCCAGCCTTTGCGAGGACAATTGAATCTGAGAAATGGTTGGGATTAGTACAAGGTGGATCTGATTACATGAATTTTTATGTCAAAGATTAAATATAATTATATAATATTATTCCCCCATACATTTGCAATTGTCTGAGGATTTAGGAAAATAAAAACAAGTTATTTGTTGTCAGCATAATATAGTATATGATATGCAGTTTACTTGCACTTCATTCATTATTCATTTTATCATTTCATTATTTACCGCCTATTTTAATTTGAAATACATAGAATTAAAGTAGCTTGGCCTGTGGCCAACTGCCAAGGAAGTGGATTGGATCGTGTATGTATTTGGGCCCTTGTTTGCAGAAACTTGTACCATAAGCCTAGTTATCTTGCTGGCTCTGCTAGTGTCCGTGAACGATTCCAGTGGGGAGTTGAGACGGATTTGGGAATTTAAATTGGTAACAAGTTGGGAAAGGCTTAATCATTTTAGTCTGGTTGTTGAGAAGAAGGGCTTCGCTCCATGAAGCCGATTGCATTCACATACTCATCCTTTGGAACATTCAAACGGGACACAAGGACAGATTATCTGGAGTCCGTTGTGATCAACACGTTAAATTCGATTCTTGTATTTCGGCCAAGCTTTGAAAATTTAACGTAATTGTTGGGTAAGAGGGGATAAGTTTGATGTAATCAGTGTCGATAATGTCATTTAAGCAAAGTTTGGAAATATAATGAATTAAATAAAGTAGCTAACTTATAGGAAACTGCAAAACTGTTGCTGAACTGAATGGACTATTTACTATTTCTATAATATCCTACATAATCATATATAAACTCAATTTTCAAAACGATGGCATAATGCATACCGTCATGCCTTTATGCAAAGTATGCCCATCTATTGAATAAAGACAATCCGACGTTGATGCAAAATCCAACGATAATTTCAAGCCAGCTCAAATGTAAGCCCCATCCATGACACGTCACGATAATTCACCCCACCCATATCAAAAGCACCTTCCCAATTCTTCTATCCAACCCTAGAGCCGTCGCCACTTCTGGAGTTCCTGAATGATTTTGTGAACATGTACGATTTTATGCATTGAATAATTATAATCTCAGCATTAGTTGCATCATCATCTCCATCACCAAATTCGTTTTGCTAACCTCAGTTTTCGCTCTTCGGTTACGTGTCAACTAGGTCATCGATTCTCTTTTCAAATCAACTGATTTTAAGAGAAGCGGCTACTTTCCTAATTCACACACCTTATGGAAGAGTGCTATGCCAATTATGCCAATCCAATTCACAGTTGTAGAAAGTTATTACAATGAGCTAGAAACCTTTGCTGATCTAATTAACCACGTGTTATCAATTATTGACTTGACGTTCGTGATGTTTTATGCTGTGCAATTGGACGATTGTCCGATTTGAGAGTTTACAACTGCTGAATTAAATTACTAATTGCTCATTCATACATAGGTAAATCTTCTATAGTGAGGTTTCATCAAGTGAAGTGTTTTATGATTGCTGTTTAAACTGAACTTGAGTCTTATTGAGTGAATGTTCTTAAGCAAGATGAGAGGACCAGACCCAGGAGAATCCACTATAGCTTGCATAACTTTCAATAAATAAATAAGTTTTTTTTTATCGACGCACTAAGAACAACACTTCTGCAAGTCTTTTAGTGAAGGTGGTGGCATATCCTTCCTTTCCATTATGCATCTAATATCTATTCAATTCAATTGCAAGAATCTTGTTAGCAATAATAGGTCACTCGTATTTGTTCTCTCTCCTCCTCACATTTAAATATATATTAGCTGTACATCTCATCACATCAGCCCAAAAAGCAATGTCATTTATAAATATACTTCTTCTTCGCAAACATATTGATATTTGGTTTGTAAGAGTGTCAAGTCCGAGTGATCATTCTTACAAAATGTGAATTAGGAATAAATTATGCAATGTCTAATTAATGCTACCACCTATTTTAATTCAAACTTCTGCACGTAATGGTAATGTCAAGAAAGAAAGAGTGAAGTGACCAGTGACCAGCTCATTGCCTTAGCGACCTTGTAATTATGTCATAGCTTTGATTATATTTTCATTCTGTGATTCATTCAATAAGCATCCTCGCTCATGAAAGGTATTATTGTTTATTAGTGGGACTAACTTCAGGACCAGAGCGAAGTGAAATAGTCATTCCTATAAAGATCTGCCTTTTTTGATTGATAAAAGATGGATCACTCTGAGAAACGCATTTTTATCATTAGTATATTTTGCTTATTAGCCAACTTAAGAGGATCTTGTAGCCAGCAAGAGGCAGTTGCTGTTCTCCAGGGTCAATCTGGCGTTCAAGGGGTGGTTTTGTTCACACAAATAACTTCAAATAAGCGCGTCATGATCGAGGGAAACATTACCGGGCTGGAGCCAGGGATGCATGGCTTTCATGTCCATTCCAAGGGGGACCTCAGGAATGGATGCGCCAGTACCGGAGGTCATTTTACCCCATTCAGTGTAAGGGAACTAATCATTTTCGAGTATATGGTTGGAAGAATTAAGTGTCTTGATTATGGTTATTCGTATTTGCAACCTCATGGTGGCCAAGCAGACGACATCCGACATGTCGGGGATCTGGGCAACATTTTTGCAGATCTTTCTGGTATTACCAGTTTCCAATTTTCGGATGGGGTCTTATGCCTGTCCGGACCTAATTCAATCATTGGTCGTGCAATCCTCGTCCATCAAAAGGAGGATGACCTTGGCAGAGGGGATAATGCTGACAGTAAAAAGACTGGGAATGCTGGAGCCAGGCTGGCATGTGGATTGATTGGTTATGCTTGAAAAATATTTTACATATGTGAAAATTGACTCAACAGATTTGATTTAAATAACCTTGTATACTACATTCTAGTTATTTATAAAAGAAATTTTGTTTAAGAAAGTTAATTTTACAATTTTGGAAATGCATTTATACGGGAAATTGCGCAAAGTTTATAAATGAACTTATAAAAAATCTCCCAAGATTCATGCTCACAAGTAGGTGGTTAATGAAAAAATTGATCTTCCGATGTGGAATATGAACCTGGAAATAGAAATGATGCAATTGGTTTGGACATCTCGTAAAATGTTGCTCCACAATAGCAGGACACACGGCAAATAAGTAAATGTGCAGAAATAGGTAATTAACATTATTTTTTTTTTATTTTAAAAATTATAATTTCTTCATTACGCTCGTACGTCATGCAAGAATAATTATAAATGTATTAATCGTCGTATATCTTATGAAATATTTTTGCATTTTAGCATAATTTTTAATATATTAATACATGAATTAACAATCTAATATTATCATATTTATTATGCACAAAAACCGAAAATTACTCTCGTACATCTATTTTAAAATATATAAATTCAACCAAAGGCAAACCATACCATTGAACCAGGCATAATATGAAGAAAGATGATACTAGAGTATAGCGTATTGTTTTTTGTTCATTCCAGCATCACTTAAATTTGCGCCATATTTTTAGCAGATCATGTCTGATTTTATTATAAGTTTATATCTTTTAATTACTTATTTATTATTCGCTGTTTTATGCATCATATATTGTTCAAAACAAAGGTCATTGCCCTTCAAAGATTTTTCACCATATTTAAACTTGCGTTACTTTACTACACCTGAGACCTGACCTGACCAGTTATGAATTATATACTTACATTGTAATTAAAAACGGCCAGTTTTTTCTGGACTAAATATTTATTTTGAGCAAATGTCACCCAAAAATTGTGGGAGAAATATGCTCAAAATATAATTAGTCCCTGCTAACATCCGTTCCATTCCTTCGCTTCCAATGAAATACCCTGACCTCTCACTGCACAAGGTGAAGGAGGCTGCAACTAGCGACGAAGAATTTACCAAAATACGATGTAATACGTGTTATGGTGTTGGGAGAGGAAATTTCGCATATCACTCATCAAACGAGATTTCTTTTTCGAAGATGGAAAATCTTTATGAGAAATTTATTATGTTGAAAAGAAATGTCAAGCTGCATTTCGATTCCAAATCGCATCAATCAAGTAAAAAGAACAACATGCCCAGACTAAAACAATAACGTCCATTCAAGAGAAAAACAAGGAAGCTGGAATGCACCAGTCAGTTACTTTTGAAGACATAATCATCTACTTTATTTTTTTGTATATTTTTTGTATAGAGAAACATTGGAAGGATTTACTGTGGAGACTTCATGTGTAGCGGCAGACTTTTGGTTGAGGGTCAGTTGGGGTCAGTAAGAACATAGCATTTTGGACTTATGTCAACAGATTAATCCGCAAACCATCGACGCTGTCACAAGTGGGGGCATATCAAAGGCTTTTAGCCCATTCTACTGTCCGGACTTCTTCAATTGTCTCCGGACGTACTTTTTCACTTTCCTCCCCATAATATCTCATTATGTTTTCTCAGCGTGTGGACAAGAAATACTCCATGATACAACTAATGCCATTGGAACCCCAGTTTATATCTTAGTACGATCACAATGTCAGAACAAGAAAAACGCAACCATGTTTATCCCACCCCATACTTGACACTTTAAGATACGTAATAGGTATTATAGCGAGATCATTAACGAATCTCAAATTAATCGTCGTGGTCGAAGTTTGGATTTGAAAAGTGCATGAGGAATAGATCTACATTGACCTAATCAATGTCACATATAGGTAGTTTCGGGCGAATGGCTAAATGGACAGCAAGCCATTAAGTGATGAACAGCATAGAGTGGCCAACATAGAGTGTCAAATTATACATGTTTCTAATTACATATCTTACAACCTGAAACAGCAACACCGCCGGTACTTATGTTCAGAGGTTGTACCTTCACCTAAGTGGTCTGAGCAAGTCTTCTGAAAGGAACTGCTCCTTTTTTTACCGGAAGTTAAAATAAAATAAGCGAGCCAAGCGAGTGAAGAAGAGAAAGTTAAGGAAAGAAATAGACAAACGAAAGTGTTTGAGCAAGATCAAGTTGTGTTGTGGCGTATTGGAAAATTTAACTCAACCCGTTGGAAGGACTTTCGATACAATTTAATTTTTAGTTAACTTAAAAACATACCAATGGCATCCCAAAAAGGCAGAAAAAAGGTCGAAGAAACAGACAAAATAAACCACAGGCAATTGGAGCTACTCTGAAACCCACCTAAGCTCCATAACCAGAGCCACTGCATGAATCAAGCTACATATTGTTTGTGTTTGTTCAGTCACAGTCAACTACCTTGGTAGTCCCGTTATCCCTAGTGATTAATTTACTAAGCTAGTCAATGGCAAAAAAATGAATAATGGAGGCAGACAACAAGTTCAGTCCGATGCGAAGTTGTGGAGGCTGATTACAGGAGTGGCACAAGAAACGGAAGAAACCCCTCCAGGCTCAATTGGGGGCGGCGAGGACGGCAGTATTCGCCTCGCCTAGGGTGCGCTTGTCATTTATGGCATGGCTCCAATTAGGAGGGATGACAGGGTGGTGGAGTACCTTCCAGGCTTGTTTTGTCGGACCGGTATCATGGTAATGATAGGCGGAGAAAATAGCTTAAAAAGTATAAAAGTCCAAAGAAAAAGTCGCTATTCCCTTATCATCATCAATTATCATTACAACTCATCTGTCATTAACAATGAGCGCAAGTATCCGTATCAAGATCATCATTTCCCTATTAAATTGTAAGATATCTGTGGATTCCAAATTTTAAGAATCGTCATCGTCATCATCCCAAGCCCTATTACAAGGAACGAATTGTAACAACAATAATATGACAAGCTCATTCAAATTTACTCAGATATGTTCACACAAGCCAAAGGAATCAGTCTTCAAGAGTCATCGCCAGAAGCATAGAATAAAATGAGAAGAAAAATGAAAATAAAACCATTACATTGTCATCGTCATCAAGCCACCAAATATATGAGCCACTCCACACCATGTAGCCCACCAGCACTAAAAACTCCATCTCCAGACGAGAATACAAGGATTGAAGAATTCAAAAGTCAAGTGGCTACTCATTTCCCCTGTCAAGATTTGAGTGCATTCAGCCATACACGCAAATTGAAAATAAGCAATAACTAAAGATGCTGGTGCAACAAAGTTCTCCTTTCTCTTGTTACAAGCATATGAATCAAGAACAAGAGGGTTTAGCAACGCAACTTTACTCCAAATTCTTCTTCATAATGCTTCTTAGGGAGAAAACCCCATTGTCTCAGGATGATAGCGAAAAACAGACCTCGCGACCTTCAGGGCTACGCTAATGCAGAGAGATACTCCCACCGTGCAGTTTGCTCATCTCTGGACCAAAACACAACCATGTCGAATGAACATGAGACACACACGCATTCATTTCTATAGAAGTGTAAAAAATGAGCCTATTCGGATCATGAAATGAAATATTATAATCCGTGTCAGCAATGTTATGACTATATGAGAGGTGACACTCTGGACGTCTGCAGCTTTTAAAAATTATGGAAGGATTACTGTACTAGTAACAAACACAGTATAATAATGGCCAAAGATAACAGTTCCCACACCCACATCATCCAAGGGGAACAGCTCAACAAAGATGCTAAATTGGGAATATGCATGGAGATGTTGGAGTGACACATTCATCCAGTCCGCACATTAGATATGCTCACTTTCCACCGGCCACCTCCTGCCTAATCAAAATCTCTAGTCAAATTCGACTCCGAGAGAAGTTCACTCGTCGGATAATTTATGCCCTTCCAATTTTTCTTTTGGGGGAAAAGGAACGAAGGAAGATATAGAGGGAAAAGTGGAACAAGTGAAGAAGTTAAGTTAAGTGAATCGACAGTTAAGCGTCATTTTCACTTTCAACACATTTTTACACTCAGCTCTATAATAATAAATAATATTGCTCCCCTAAGAGAGGAGGAAAAAGTTTCAAACTTTCACGACTTCGCCCTCCCTGGAAAACAACTCCTTTTCAAGTTTCTGAAAGCCATGACTCATTTTCACTACGCGATAGTAAAATGCCGAAGCTAAAAAGCAAGGGACATATAATATTGTTCCGGTACCGACGGAGCAGGTAGATGCAAACACTACAACAACAGTGCTGGGGAGAGAATAGCATTTCGCCGATGCTAAATTATGTTGGCAATACTACGTGTAAGAAGTATTGTAGCTCTGGCATTCTATGTATTGATGCATAGTATTAATAAGTAAGATGCATATTATGATGCATATTATACGATGGGGTGAGGTATTACATTAACCAAAGTTACAAGAACAGGTACAAGAACAGAAAACAAAAATCTAAAATTGACAAATTGTGAAACTTTAATAGGTGGCGATAGTGTAGTAATGTAGTTCTCAATTATGAAGTTTCTTTCAGAAACCTGAAAGTTTTACCTGTTTACCTGTTACCTACTAGGTTTTACTGTACCTATCACCTTATCATTTACCTGTACCCAGATCTGCTTATACCTGTTACCTGTATGATACAGGCTGTATCTGTTACATGTACAAAAAGAAGCAGGTACCTAATACCTTACCTGTTACCTAAAGCAAAGACTAACGGTATCTGATACCGTACCTATTACCTAAAATAAAACAAGTAACACCCTCTGCTTTTGGCTTCCACTAAACGCGTCGACAAAGCTGAGTTGACGCGAGGTCCTATAGCTTATGAGGACGAGGACCCTTTACCCATGCCACTAACAATTTACGAATACCACCTAAACATACACAACGCATGCAATCTATAGTTTGCAGTTGTCACAGGAAGATACAGACGAACGAGTGCTACGTTGGGGCTGGCTCCGAGAAGATATGCCTTTGGCATGCCGACTATCATCTATTACCGTAGGTAATTATCAGCTTGATTTGTTTGTTACTGCCAAACTTCACCCAATCCCACTCTTCCCACTTACATTGCTTCATTTTCTTTTTGCGTAACCATGTTTGTCCATCCCATACTTCATGCTTTAGGTTATTGTGTAACATTGTTTACGGGACCATTACCAAATCTCAAATTGATTGTAATGTTCGGTGATATGATTTGAAAATTGAATGACGGATAGATATACATTGATCTAATCAACGTCATATACAGTTAATTGTGAATGAGCGTCTACACAGACAGTCAGAAGCCATTTCATCACCAACAATATTATAGAGTTGATTGATGCCCAATGGTAACAAGCCTATCGGCATTATCTTTGTTTTCTCGGGGTGAAAAAAGAGCAATAATTGTGTTCAAGAAAATAGAATTGAAGAAACGGTATGACGTAAGATAAAATCGTGTCAGTTTCTGTCACTTTTCTAGCTGTTCCCAAAACTACCGTTGAGTTTTCTACATCGTTCAGGGACACTGATCGTGAGGAAAAAACAATGAAGGCTATAAAATGGCGGCTAAAATATCTCATCAACGCAACGCCTTTTACCATTCTCATTCATAGAAGGTACAAGACTCCATTGAAGGCGTCAACAAGCGAGGAAAACAAGGATAAGTCGGATTATGATCCCAATCCTGCTAATGAAGATGCAGATGATGACGATAATTATCCGATGGAAGAGGATATTTCAAACACACAACCGCAGCCGACCATTCTTGATAAGGAGAAAGGACACGTGTTGAAGCAAAGGTTAATGGATAGAAGCAAACGAACAATCATGCCAAACCACAGACACCAAAACTATTCGGGACGCACAATGGGAAGGTTAAGAATCTAAACTTCAGGCGTGACCTATTTTCAAGCATTGGCTAAAGCAACTTGTACTACTCCACTTGAGGTGTTAGCGGAAGAAATACGAAGTCGTGGAAACAAGATTGAAACAAAAAATCGCCTCGAGATTGCAAAACGCCAGCAGAATATCCATGACAAGAACTAAGAACTCATCTCAAATAGCACCGGCAATACGATATATATCACCTGTTGTATTTAGGAGTCCTGCGACAAAGCCCACGCCAAATATCAAAATAATATCAAAAGTGCATTGGAATTTCGAGCCAACTGAACTCCTCCGTCAAACTACCTATACAACAGTACATCAGATATCGAACCAAAACCCCACGGCAGGTATTCCTGTTGGAGAATGGATTTAAAAGAAAGCCTCGTTCCCGTCCCTCTGACAGGTGGGAGCTAATTATAAGTCTACTAGGCTGGGCTAATATAAGTCAAATCCAGGTAAGCAGATTTTTATATTATTTTATATTCTTTTTATCACCGCTTGATATACTCCGCTGGAATTCACAAAAACGCGAAATTAATTATCTATTTGTTGGTAAGTTAAAATAAATTTGTCGGAGTATCCAAGGGGCTACTTGAGACCCCATGGCAGATGTGGCCTAAACAGTTTAATAAAATTCGTTGATTATTCCGTCAATTGTGCCACATTTACATTTTCTAGTACACCCTTGCCCATTTTGATAAATTGTACACATTGTAATTATTGGAAATTTATTTGTTTTGTTGACAAGGTATACCCGTTGGATTACTTTGACTTTCTCTTGTCGGTTATGTGGGAACGAAAAGCAGGGAATATTTTAAAGTTTGTGTGCTCCCCCAGGTGATAAAAACTGAGCTAGAATTATGAGAGAATCCAGAAGAGTTCGGGATAAATTCAGGGTTGACCCTTTCTCGGAGGCACATAAGAGGGCCTTGGCTTGGTGGACGGAAACATTACTCGATAAAGTAATGCGGAATTCAGCCACAGAAGCCTGTACTTTAATAAAATTATATTTAAAGTGAAGATTGCAAGCAAACCTCCCATTTCGTCATAAATACATAATGACGATCCTCAAGAAGCCATCGGAGAGTTGGCGGATTGTCAGAAACGGCCAGGTTCGTGTTGGGGACCTTTCAGTTAACTTTGTGAAAACAATTTCATATTCCCATATCTTATAATGTAAGTGGATTAAATCTTAATTAAGCCTTAATTATTAATTACAATTTGAATATAATGGCACACAATACATCAGTGAACATTAAACATTATTAAATAATATTATTAGGGATGGGAATATTCCCACAGTACGGAAGTGCAGTTAGAACTCCTGATTGTTTGGAATGAGAAGAAGAAAAATGGTGGTCGTTCAACTGGGAACAAGCTCTGCCAAGTATTCGCCGAAAGGGAATACTTGAAATTGAAGCCATTACAGTTTGAAAGAGCTTTTGATTTAAAGGAATAAGATGGAGAGTAAATTAAAAGAACAACTCTTATCTCAGTTTTGTCCAACCGATGGTATTTGTTCCCACTACCTAACAATTTCCTCCAATCAAATCAAGTGGCAAAGGGCACCCTTCTTAAAGTGGTAATCAAGGAAGCCAAATGAATCAAACCTACTTTCTACCCCTCTCCAACCCCCCGTTTAGAACCACGCATCATGCATAAATTCCCCTTTGCCAGCCAAACAGCTTCGAGATCCATGAAGACGGCACCAGTGGTAATAAAAGAGCTTGAGCAATGACTACCTTCCTCCTCCAAGGTGACACCTTTCAACATGACTATCTACTTCCTTTTGATCCTACACCTTCGACGGGCAGCAATCTCGACCGAATTTTGTCGTCATTGAATATCTTAAAGGACCATATGGGGCAGGGCATAGCCAAGAGGAGTTTTATTTTTAACGTAAGTTTCTATGTATTATCAACATACAGAATAGGGAAAAAACTAACAATGTTTGCCCCATCCCATACTAAATACGTTAAGACATTGAGACATTATGGCGAGATCATTAATTAATCTCCAATTGGCAATTGGAAAATTTATTTTAAAATATATATGACGGATAGATCTACATTGATCTAGTCAACATCATAATTATATGGTCATATTCCTATATAGGGCTAGGTCATATTCGTTTTCTAGGGCAAAAATTCCCCAGTACTAGAAGTTGTCACCTATGGAAAGGCAAAACATAACATCTCCGCGGAATGGTCATGGTAACTAAAAGGAATAAGTTTTGAATTAGCCATTCTCCAGTCTATTGGATCACTAATTCTGGCATAACTTGAATCTTTTCCTGTATCTTCATATATTGCCATATATATTAAAACGTGGGCTTACGTGGGCCAAGTTGGCAAAGCCAGGCCCCCTGGATCTTGCTGATTACTGGAGGGAGACTTGGAAGGGGAGGCAGAACGCAAACTGCGTCTGTGATGGGGACTGCAAACGTGCCGGAAAATTCAGAGTTTGCTAGAGCAATGGGAATGGTGGGGGTTACGTTCACTTACGGCCTCGGTTTGAAAATGCTATGCCAGATAGATCTACATCGATCTAATCCACCTCAGATGTAGTTGTTGTAAACAAGTTGCCAAATAGACAGTTGGAAGCCAACAATACTATAGTTTATTGATGTCCAATTATCATCTGCCTATCGGCATTATATTCATTTCCTAGGTGTTGAAAAGAGCAATAGTTGTATTCAACAAAATAAAAGTTAAGAAAGGTATGACGTAAGACAAAATCGTATCAGTTTCTGTCACATTTTTAAACTGTTCTTAAAACAATCCTTTGCCTTTCTACATCGTACACTGATCTTGAGACTTATTCGCTGGCTCTAGTGGTCGATATCTACTTGAAGTCTACTTGAGCTCGACATAACAAAATACATAGTATAAAAACTCTACAAGAGAAAGCAAACTCGCATGCGCGGGAACAAAGAAAAAGGAGTCCTACAAAAATAAACTTTCTCATATCCTTACTAAGGAACATTCTTCCTCCCATTTTGAATTTGAGGTAATTTAAAAATCTACTTGCTGTTGGAAGCCGATGCCGTACTACTGCTACATGTACCATGCGTGGTTCCATAAGAATGACGAGGAGAAAGCCATAGTCTTGTCACGTGGAGGGAACATCGCCCGGAATAATAAACTCCAGCTGGGGATTAAGGACCTTGTAAGGAGGCCACATGGGAAGGTCTGCATACCCCCGGTAGGTACCATCAGCACCCCCAGGACTACGACCAAGCAGCCGGTCGTGGCCCAAGTGATAGCTGCGAAGCTGAGTTTACGGAGTGTCTAACCAGTTCAATGGGAAAGACATAAAATAGATCCTGCCCTCGCCCTCACTTATTTTCTAACTGCCACCTCCAAACGAATGTCCACCAGGGAGCAATCACTTTTGATTCCATCTTACATTGATAGAACCAATTGTTTTCTTATAATCCACCTCTCAGAGCAGACTCTGGCTGCAAGACTTACTCACACATAAGACGATATAATATGCAACATACTTCAACAATTTCATAGAATGGACAGGTTAGGTGCCCAGAATGAAATTAAGCGAGGGGCCCTCCCTGGGAAACAACGCCCTTTCAAGTTTCTGAAAGCCATGACTCATTTGCACTAACTATATGTCAAATCCTGTTCATTGCTTCCTGCCTCAGTCATAGCAGTCCCGCCCGAATACTTTCCTAAATATTATCTACAAGTCAGTTTCGTTGCTGTTAAGTCCCCCATTGGGGGACCCCCAATGACCTTAACATTTACTGGAAATGTACTATTATCATCGAGAACATGCAGCAAACTATTTTTAAGGGAATTGGCCCAACATGGGAGGAATATCACCGCCAAGAACTCGTCAATCAAATGGCTATGATGTCGTTGCAAATGGGAAGAGGTTGTTACGTACAATTGGTACACAAGCAGAGCAACCGTTCCGGTTCTTAACTGAGCGCAGATGTTTGCGTAATGAACAGAGAGACCAACATGATTACCAGAGGGAAGACTCATTCTGAGCGCATTTTCAGGAAAGTCCTGGATTTGAACCTTTTGGTTATCATTTGGGTTTCCAAGAAGGGAGTCAGGAGGGTATTTAAAAGAAATACGCGATAGTAAAATGCCGAAGTTAAATAGCACGGGACATATAATATTGTTCCGGTAACGACGGAGCAGGTACAAACAGTACTGCAACAATCACCTATTCGTAATCTGCCCATGCAAACACAACGATCACCTATTCGATATAACGCTGAAGCGGATAGGGCTGCAATTAACGAGAGAGAAACGATGTGAATATATGAAAATATAAAGCAAGTGAGAAGCCTCATTAGTCAGTGATCCGTTACCTTTCTTGTTCTTCTGTAGGAGGGAATTTAGAACCGAAACGGAAGAAAAGCCATGCCCGGAGTTTACTGGTTGATGCCGCCATTGATCATTTTTTCGATTGGTTGACAGGATGACTGAGCCGACCTCTACCAGATCCATTACTTCCGACAAATATTGATAAATGTCGACAAATTTTCACAAATTTTCACCTGTCTGGGCACTCAGTTCTTTCCTCATAGTCTTCCTCTAAAATCGGAAAGCGCGCACTCGACGCTGCTGGTTGCACGACGGACGACCAAAGGCGTCCATTGCGTTGCTTTGAATCAGGGCGGAGCGTAGGCAAAAATGCACAACATGTGCTGGCTGACCAGAACGAAGTAGACATTTTGATTATAGAACAACTTAATTGTCAGATTGGAAAGCTTTCTCGGACTCGTATCAGTATTCATATTGTCTGCTTCTTCCTCGTCCGAGGCCGGAAACTTTTCTACGTAATCCTTCACAATTTGCAAGCGTTCAAACTTGTGCCACTGATAAACTTCACTTGCTTTTGAGGATTGTTCCAAGGCTGTCTAGCGATTTTATGATGAAGTGGGTGAATCGCAAGCATTAATTATGGCCGTATTCAGTAACTTGAATTTCTGAGATAATTTTAGAAGAATAACCTATAAAATACATATAAAACATATAAAAGGGGATATATGATGGAATGAATAAGACTAAATAAAGGTAAATGCAAAAGTCCAACACCAGTTGGTCAAAAACTACTATTCTTCCAAAATAATGCCTGCTTTCCTGCCTATCGACAGGCGTGGCTCGTCATAAATGCGTATTTTTCTGACAAGATTGAAGTCTGGCAAGCGTGTCAACAATTAGATCACTGTATGTATTTCCTTGGCCGACAACCTCACCATTCATTTCATTCAGCATGGCAAGGGCTCATACCAGCGCCGTCAGTTTCAACTGATCCAATTAAAACATAGGACAAAGGGAAAAATGGCGAAGATGACGGTGATAGTATCCTCCATATTGTCAATTGGTGGTTACCCCTAACATGCTATTTAAAGCAAGATGACGAAGTGATATCTGTAAAACCATCTTTTTGTATCTGAAATATGCTCTCAACGGAGGTGGCGAGTGAGAAGTTGGTATGGGTTGATTTTGTTTCCGCATGTATCTGAATCTTATTCAGAGAGAGAGAGCGTACCTCTCGTTGCCTCCTAGTCCTGGCCGTATAAACGCTGTGGCAGGATTTATCTAACGATAAGTAAAAATAGGCTTACAATATAACGTTCCGCCACCCTTCCCCAGCTCGGTGCAAAATCTAGGAAAATCATAGAGTATCCTGAGAACGTCCTCAGCAAATTCTCCACTGTCAGAGGGATGCCCACGTCCCCAATTCTCTGAGTTGTCTTATGTTCCCCACATCATATTACGCACAGAGTTGTGGGAGAAGCATTTGTCTATCCCGTCAGGTAATTTCTCTTCGTGCGGATACTCCACAAACCTCCTAGTGGAGGGAACAAAGCCATTCCCTTGAAAAAGCAAGGTCAATGGCCAACTAATCCATGAGAGAGTGTGAAGGTAATTTGAGTGACCACTGTGTATAGAGCTGGTTCTGGCCAGTATTAGGTCTGTTCGTAGACAAGTTTGCAACAGGAGTTAAAGGTGCAGAGGAACTCAAGAAAATTGTACGCCAGGACTTCCACAACTTATCTGGGATCACTTCGAATGGACACATCAAAATGAATAGTCAGGGTTTCTGTGTCGATGTAGCCCGTGGAGAAGACAGGTGTACGTATACAATTTATAAAGTCGCAATTACGTCCTCCTCGATTATCCAGACAATATACATATCTTTAGTTTGGTACGGAACCAAGCGAAGTACAGTAAGGCTGCGTATGTAAATTACAGTAGTGATTTTTAAAGTTACCACCCCGAAAAACAATGTGTCACGTCGTCCCTCGATATAGAACGGTCAGCTCGATCTTTTTGGTTTGACGTTGGGTGGATGCAACTGAAGGACCAGACGGACTGACCTTCGAGAGCGGTACGCCAGACGAATGCAGTAGACCAAGGTTAAGAACAAATAGGGTGTCCCCCAAAGCAATGGCATGGATGAAAGTCGAGTTCCTATTGTATCTTGGAAACTACTAGATGGTAACGAAAAGGTAGCACATTCACCCGGGGAAATCATATGAGGGAAAACATGACGGCATACTATTTTTATGAGAATAGATCAAGTCTTGGCGTTTAAGCTTGTATTTATTATTTTTAAAACCACATTAATAATTTGGGTTGGTTTTGGTTTACCTGTTTCTGTTTGGCTACAATTGGGGGGTGCTCATGTTTGAATCTCAGTCCCATAATTTGCGACATGAGATAGTCATATCATGATTTTTGTTGCTGATAACAATTTCACTCAATTAGAACTACAATTAAAGGTAAAGTAAAAAAAATGGTGACTTTATCCAATGGGCGAGGAGGAGGTCATGACAATCCAATGATCCCTGCAGATGAAGAGGAATGGCCTTTTTCTATATTTCCGGCGGGAACTAAGGCAACCTTATATTGACGGCCCAGTGACGAAATACATATTTATTAGTAGCTGGGGGTAGGACTTGGTCAAGGTATGACTAGGTAATGGCTTGTACTAGTTCAGGCTATATCTCGAGAGGATGACGACATGCTTCACATGAGGTCGGTAGTTTTAAAAGCTGGGTTTTGAACACTTTCTATCACAACTTCCTGGCCAACAGACACAAACAGTCTCTCGCGTCGGCAAACTTAACAAGGTGCATGTAGTATTGGATTTACAGTACTGGATAAGGATCGTCATTGGCATCCTCCACGACTCATAGTCTGACATTACCGGTATCAAGGAAAGATAAAGTACTGACTGATTACATTTCTGTCAGCTCATTAAATAATTTGCGTGGATGCCTTCCGCCAAGTTTCTCCTTCCATGGGAGTATTTTAATAGATGCTTCCGAGCAGTTTTTCCTGCTGGACTCACATATATTTCTTTCTCGTATCTCTTGTAGAACCTCTCGTCAATGCCCATTGGTATATTAGCTCCTGTCACCATTAAAACATTTAGAGTGCCCGTATAATATGCCCAATCAGCCAGACATGAAACGACATGAATTAGTTTATTGGTAAGGTGTGTATATTATGATTCTGTGAGGGATATAAACTAAGCTATCGCGAATAAAAGAGTAAATTATCCTTATACTACCAAATTTGGGAGAAACTTTGCGAAGTGCCAAACGTGTTTGAAAATATTTGAAACTAGTAAAAATGTGCCCGACTCGAGTGCCCTTTTTCAATGCAAGGTTTGGTTTATTTGGTTTGGTTTATTCGGCATTAGTCTTTCTGAGTATGAGCCTCTGTAACACCATTTTACATTACTAGATATGGTTATTGATATGTGCACATCAAACTAAATGCACGAGTCTAATTGAGGTATAATTAGAAACATGCACAAATTCAAATGCACGTGCAGGTTGAGGTAATTGACGATCTTAGGTTTCATCCTTGTAACTGGAACTAGTGGCCATGGCAAAAGGCTAAGATATTCGAATGTTATTAAGATATGTTAAAACTGGAAATATAAAACTATTTCGGTTCACGGGCGTGTCAACCGCGACCCTGGGTGGGCTCGGCTTTTTTTAACACGAATGTTTACTTCTTCGTCCACTGTCCAAGGAAATTTCACTAGAGCAGTCGATCGAGTCGAGCAGCACTCCATTGGACAACTAAGTATACATGGCACCTGCTTTGAACTGGATTAAATCTAGTCTACATGTAGGAGAAAACGCGCATATGGCTTAAACTGAAACTAGCATGTAATCACTTTTATCATTCCCGGGGAGTAACTAATTCCCGGGAACATTGTTCGGATCGGCCAAACTTGAGGAAATTGATAATTGAGAGAAGTAAAATAATTCGTGGGCATTTCTATTTAATACTAAAACACAAATAAGAGAATCTAATCTTTGTCCAATGGTCTGCGACAAATCTTCTTATTTTAATGTAATAGTTCGAAAGCTATGTAATTGATGTTACGTTATCGTTAACATCGACTAATTAGAAATATACATGTCAACGTCGCTGTGATAAATAATATATGAGAATTCCGTACATCAGAAGGAGAATATTTCAGGGAGGGTAATAATGCCAGATATTCCTACGCATCAATGCATTTGCATAAGGAAAGATCCAAGCGATATAACGAAACCCAAATGTTGGGAACGAGTCGTGTCGCTACTCGACACGACACGACTCGACTCGGATATAACTCATCAGTACTTACTGGCCCCGCCAATTTTGGCACACCAGGGAAAACAGTATATCATTCAAAGCTGTATGCAAGCTCCTCAAGTTTGGGAACCAGTTGACCAAGTGCCGGAGGTCGTCCTTCGTCAGCGCGTCAGGTGAGACGGAAGCTTTATAGTCCTTCTGAAGGAGGACTAATGGCAGTTTGCACTAAATGTGTGAAGATTGTGCATGACTGCGGAAACGACACGATTGCCTTTAGCAGGGATTTTGATATTGATATAGCAGGATAGTCAGTTCACTCAGAGGTGGCTCTCCAATATAATGTGCAATTTGGGGCAGGATATTCTGAATATTAAAAGGTTGCAAATTACCTCTATCTTTAGCAGACATGTAAATATAATCGCGGAGGAGGGGGGTACTGTTGAATTAACCTCATTCGATTAACAATGATTCCATCTTACATTGACAGAATTTATTGTTCTAAAATACCACCACCCCATATTAGCAGCCTCCTACGGCTGTGCTGCACTGAAATTTTGCACCACAGCCTGCACCACAGGATTTCCAATGCACCACCGCTATTTTTCGTGCACCACAGGATGTCCCCATGCACAACCGCTATTTGCCTAGCACCACACGAATTTCCCATACACCATCGCGATTTCTCCATGCACCACACGTGTCCCTGGGACTGAGCTATCTCCACATGGGCCAATAGGCAAATCCGAAGCTGGGAAAGTGAAGAACAGGCAACGGACAAAGCCGCCATCTGCAAAACCGAAGTCCCGTTTCTGGGATCCAAAATTAATGGAACTGGTGTCGGGGCCAAGGGAGGAGATCGTGTTAAAGTTGTCGAACCACGACAGGCCAGATGTCGTTGTCCCCATGCGGAAGGAATTGTTAATTAATTTCATTGTCTAAACGCTGTACCTAGTAACTATCACTGCCCTTTCCCCTAACACGTCGGTTTAATCAATTCTCCCATTCTCGTAAGCAAAACTGATGCAGTTATGTTGTTTGATAGAGATATTGTAAATTTATTTCATGTTGGTAGTAGTAACGTAACTGTATTTAAATTCTTATTTCAATTTTTGATAAGAATGTGCAATTTAAATCTACCTATAAATTTGAATAAGTCCGTGATAAATTTTTCCTGTAATTATCTAATAACGCGCATGAAATAAAATTGCAAGTTATATTGTTTTTGGAACTTTCCAAACGGTTCTATACATTAGGAATGTAACGTTATCCCATTCAGATGGTGGGAATGGCCAGTGTGCTAGCTTCATTCTGCTGAGATTATGAAATGCAAACCATATTTATCCAAAACAGCATCAACTCTTATTAAATTAAATGATGAAATAAATGAAATTCTTGGGACATGGAAGCTTTTTAGTCCTTCTGAAGGAGGACCAATGGCAGTTGTTGCACTAAATGAGTGAAGATTGTGCATGATTATGATATTAATCTAGCAGGATAGTTAGTTCACTCAGAGGTAGCTCTCCAATAAATGCATGTCCAATTTGGGGCAGAATATTCTGAATATTAAACGGTTGTAAATTATCTATATCTTTAACATGTTTAACAATGTGATTCCATCTTACATTGACAGAATTAATTGTTCTAAAATACCACCACCCCATATCAGCAGCCTCCTACTCATTCTCTAAGACAATTTTACCATAAGGGGCAATACTATATGCAGTTCCATAGAACCGAAAAGATGCCACGTGCCGACGAGAGGCGATGACCTGAGCCTGGATCATTGGAGGAACACTGCTGTCCTGCGCCTACTCTGGGGACGGGATCATAGTTTCGTTTGTCACTTATCAGGCTCATCTCGATCAACAAGACCACCAGCCCCCACTCAAGACATCCCCCCACGTCAGACGCTGAGTAAGACGGAGTTTTGCAGCTTTGGGAAACCTCCAGGGAGGAAAGTCCGTTTCAGCTTGCAAGAGTGCCATTTTGCAAGTACTGCCATATCCTCCACGTGGTCCGTGGAAGCCAATGGAGTTGGGGACTTCTTTAAGACATTCGGTCCCTTCATGAAATATCGTCATTGGGTGCCAGGTATAAACGCGTAGTCGTATAGTCGTCCATCGTATAATTGACGTCGGTATAACCGTATAACGTATAGTTGCTCATTAGTCTATACGAACATTAAAGGACGTTGGACAGATTAGGACGATTTCCACCCAGCGTAACCACTCTGCCATCACAGGAAAAAATGGCTATATCAATTACGAAATACACAACAAGCTATACAGTTGCTCGATGTATTACTAGAAGTGCATGTTACGTGGAATCACCGTTAGAGAGACCACTTCATGTCCATGTCCAACGACCCAATAAGCAATACTGGCAAAAGGTAGACGGAAAAATCTCGTTATGTTGGAGGAAAAATCCCAAGATCTAGGAAAGATCTATGTGAGGAAGTCTTTAAGACGATTCAGCGAAAATATTCGTGAACTAAACTTACAAAATTCAATTTGCAGAAGAGATGATAATTCGACATATTTCCTGAATGAGAATGCTGGCCATCTAAGCAAGCGAGCGGAAGCACGAAACCTAATTTCTACCATTCAATTTATTTCTGGAATATCGAAGCAGACCAGCAACATGACCTCGACCATACCTGAATAATTTGCAGCAAGCTGCACACTGAGGGCGAACACGGACTCACTATAGTATCCACAGTCACACACATCCTCATTGTTTTGCTATGAGATGATATTGTAGGATTAGTAGGATATGGACTTTTTCTATTATATATCCCTATCCTACAATGTCTAAGGACATGACGTGGAAGGGGGACTAAAAAAAGGTCGATTTTTTAGTAACGTCATTTAATTGTGTCCCCTAATGTGTATGTAGAGAATAAAATAGATTTTCTTTCACCGGATAATGCATGCATAAACATGTAATATAAATAGAAAAGAATAAATAGATTCAGCATTCATTCGGGTTCCAACACTCAACTTGTCAGCTTTAATGTTTTTTTAAAAACAGTTTTGCTAATCAAGTTTATTTTAATAACATAAGTAAGCTAACATAATCAAGTTTTCCTTCCCAAAAATCAGTTTAGAAGATGTAAATGGATATTTGTATTTTCATTTTAGGCTTTTAGGTAAATTAAATAATATAATCAATGCACATTAGATTAGAAAATTGCGTTTCTTGAATTCAGCATGAGATTCGTCGAAAGTTCGATTTTAGGTTGGTGTGTACATTCACTGGCTGATGGCTCATAATTATTGGCCCATAATTCACCATAATTTCAAATATCTAATTACTGTACTATTTCATGTCTGAATTCATTTTCCTTCTGAAAAATCCTTCCTGGCAGAAGGCAGTCTTTGCTTGCAAACTATTGCAAAGTATATTATTATGTTCAGTTGAATATAATGGCACACTACATTAGTGCACAACATACATCTATTGTGTGGGATTAATGAATTATTCTCTGTATTGGAGGTTCAGTTCCTAGATCAAAGAAAGCTCTGTGAGGAAGTCTTTAGGACGCTTGCTTCACCAAGGTCGATCCTCACATTTCACAAATTTCGTAAAGAACTCTCATTGGAATTTATTTGTCTATCACTGGTGTAGCTATCGTATGCCCTGCCCTGATCAAACTGTTGGAGAATGTGACTTGCGGGAGCGTCTATTTTGTCGTCCCTTATAACTGCTAAATTCAAGTAAATTCTGCAAGAGGAAAGTCTAATAGGAAAGTCTTCGATGAAGATGTTTGACAAAAACATACGTAGTTTCCAGCATGATGATTCTATTGCTAATTCATTTCATCATTTTGCAGGATTTAATATCATCTTTCATATCCATAGACGAAGTATTGGACAACTTCAAACATTGGAAACGATTGGCAACGAGCCCAAGTTAATACGACCACTCTTCACGGCATCACAGATGCGGATCTCCTCCGACTGATTCCGGAAGAGGATGAAGTGTTATTTCATGCACCAGCATTTGACTACCTTAATTATGAAGGACCGGATACGGACAGCAACACGGAACAAAGTGCACTGCTAATATTATCTTCTATTCCGTTTAACGAACTATGCCTTACGAAGTAGCCACAAAATTCAGAGTCAATATAGTCAAATCCAAGCATCTTACGAATGATCATGACCCAGGTAATTCTCCAAGAGAAACAGATCCCCCAACCGACAAATGGAGCAAGGATGTTCCCTCAACAATAAAACTACCCCGGTACCAGAGCTCCCGTCAAACTCGTCTACTCCATTTCCCCCCTACTCCAGGAGGGAACCACCCAGTAGCGAACTCATCCGTACAATAATTAACTTCGATTCCAATCTACCATTGCCGACATCAACCCGACATGTGCTGTCAGGTTGCATTTCCTCATCTATCGAGTATTTTGAATGTGCCAGGGGAAAGTCATAACTTATGACTTGTTTACCAGAGGATAATTACAAGGATAATGATACAAAGGAGGAGAAGAGGAAGGATGCTCGCCCTTCGGAACAATGTCAAGGGTCGAGCGGAAAAAGGGATGCCCAAAATCGCTCTATCAAACATTGTTGGATATGAAACTGTTAAAAAACTCATCCATCGTCTATTTGTTATCCCGAAGCTTTATCCTGACTTCCATAAGCGTGACGACCAAACTAAGCAAACTTTAGTGCACCTAGATGACGCAACACGTCGCAGATTCCCTAAACAGATCTATATATTGGTCTGTCAGATTCAACGACGGAGGCACTCTTTATGCATTACTATGGAGCCCACGCTGCATCTGGTTTATGGATTATATGACACAGGCGGCGGACGGGTATTTTGACACAAGTAAGTCTATTTGGGTAAAAAAATTACTTCGTGTTAATTCTACGGAAGGAGTTGAAGTTCGACTAAGAA
>JAQIXQ010000641.1:0-23679 GCA_034700485.1 Pseudosinella alba
GCTGGTTTTGTTGTCAAGATACATTTTCCTCTGGAGATTTTTTTGGAAGAAGAACACTTTTTTTCTTCAAAATCTGATCTTTGGGAGTCTACTAGTTTAATACGTCCATTTGTGGAACTTATGCTTACAGCAATTCGTTACCTTATTACCTATTCATTTTCTATGTTGGGTAATAATCTAATCTAACAAATAGAATATAAATTTTGCAAATTGTATTACATTATTGATTATATTATAAATGGACGATGTTCAAAGCAACTGATTTTTTAAAAGTAAAATAAAGTTTTTCAAATGACTTTAGATCTTGTTCTGCTGTAATTCGTTTATGCATCAAGTCGATGATTTCCAAACAAGTGACCGTTACCCCATACCATTTCAAACTTGGTAAAAAATAGTTAATTGTGATGCTAGGTCAGTTTCAGTCTTGAAATGTTACCTATGTACCTGTTTGGGTTAATGCGATTGTTGGCACCTGCAAGCAACAACCGCAGATAGGGCAATGAGCTGCTAATTTAAGTATCTATTTTCCTTTCCCCTGTACGGCGTATCCAGATAATTACTAATTGCGCAGAAACGTTTTATTTTTATTCAACAACAGCACAGTTTTTGTGAACCATAGCGTACGTACCAGGGATCGAAAACGAATAGATAAACGCTTTTAATTCCATGCCCGGATTGTGTGTTTGATTGTTCTGTGCATGATTGATCATGATCACACTGTCCATCTATCATATATTTTACCATCATAATCACATAGCATAAAATATCCAACGATCAACTTCACTCGATAAACAAAAACAGTCACTGTTTTTTGCGATGTAGATACGCCTGCGGCAAATAATGAAATTGAGTTGGACTCTTGGACTTCGGGAGGTAGGTTAACGATAAAAAATAGTTTTCATTTTTTGTTCTAGTTTTTTTTGGAATCTAGACATAGTCATGTTAAATCCCAATTAAAAATAATAAGAATGTTATTTGAAAGGTGCTATTGTGTATCGAATGACTGAACTGTTCCCATATTACATTATCATTTGATATCATAATTAATCATATCACTTGCTGGTAATAGCAAAGCTGGCATAACCGTCTAGAATGATTGAAATGATTCGATTGATTGTGCTGTGCTGGTGTCATTCACTATGATATTCACTTTTCCACTACGGATTCAATTGAGAATTTGAATTGAACAGACATATAAAACATTTTTCTGGTTAGGTAAGTATAATTATAAATGCATATGAAAATAAATGAAATCGAATTTTTCTAATTTGGCCTGTCAAAAGTTAAAATAGATACCAGCAATTTTAATCTGCAATCACAGAGACTATAATTTTTTTTTGCTCCGGGCAGGAATAATGAATTAAAGATCATATTGTCATTCCGTGTGGCAAGTTCATCGTATTCGTGTCCTATCTGTTAGACATGGTTGATAGTAGGTTTGTGTTTTTTATTTAAGTTGCCAGATATTTGGACGGATTAGAACTTTAGAGGACATTCGGTCATTGATTTGCTCACTTATTGTGTGACTTTATGGTTATTGCATGTAAAGTCAACTCTAAGAGAGAATCAAAGAGGTTTAAAGAGTGAATCAAATGTCACATAGTATAGTAGAATGTCACATTGATTTGAGTGCTGTTGATCACTCACTCGTATTACTGACGTAGACATTGCAGATTTAAAATCAGTTTTATATTACGTGAATTTCAATATTAAATTAATATAATAATCCCGTTTACTCCTCCGGAAATTAAATATAATTTAAAACTCGTCTAAATTGCATTTATATACATCATATACTTAAAATAATTATGATAGATTTTTTTTAATCAAAATTTTATTGGAATATGAAAACGCTTTGCCAACCTCTTCTCTTCCAGCTCCATTGCATGAAAAATGAGAGAATAAAAAGCATCGCATGCGTGTTTGATGTTCATATAGCGCTAAATAATTCACTGGAAGTGTGGGGACGTCACAACAGTTCTATTCTTATTAACTTATTCTTGCATAATTCTCCAGCTACCACAGTACATGACATGAGCCATGAAAATAATATTTTTGTTCTGTTGGAGCTCCAGCCGACAAAATGAGTGCACAGAACATCAAATTCTCATGAAGCGTTCTGCATGGCCAACAACAACCTAATAGAAACCTATTCTGTAATATGCGCATTTGGCACAGAAAATACGCGACCATGAATCAAATCCATCTATAATGGACATATCAATGCATCTAATTAGCTTGGGTTCAGCTCATTAATACCAAAGTGCGAAAAATGCTGCAGCATTTTTTGCTATATTTTCATAGAAAGAAGCTCTCTTGGGAATACCTTCCAATATGGTACACAATACATCACATCAATAAAACTACATTCATTCCATGATCACGCAATACCTACGTCTAAATATAATTTCTAGATGCATACCGCATATTTCTGTTTAGCTATGGGTATTGGTAATCCTTTGTTAACTTTCCGTTTAATTTGGTCTGGTGGTTAGTTAGGATAAGCAAACAGGATGCTGGCTTGCCCTTTGCATGTGATACTGAGGGCATAGTTGTGTCGGGAACGGTCTCCAGCTAGGATATTATATTTGTTCGTTCCAACCCATCAAAATAATAAGTGCAAATAAATTGGTAAAATCTCCCCAAATATTGGTTTCTCTCGTCTCTTCCATCGCTGTATTCGGTAGTTTTTCCTTTTGCGTCTGTGGCCATTTTTATTACATAGGTATCATACCATATTCGTTCTCACCACGCCCTCACAACTAATCCAGCTTTATAATACCAAAAGAAGTTATCAAATCTACCTTTAATTCATCTATCATATTGGAAGAACCTTGAATGTGCGGGCTCCCCTGTTTTCATCTCAGATTTCTAGAAGATTCATATAAGTTTGATCTTCGTAAGTGGCTTGTATAGAAGTTGGGGATCAGATATAAAGTAACTTAATGATATTTTCCGAGAATTAATAGAGTCCGAGTTCAACATTAGATCAAATAAACATCATAAGTGCGCCAGAGTCAATTAACTAATACGACTCTACGTAAGTCACTAATTGATATTAAAGGAGAAGATCAGTCAACATCAGCTTAGGTATTTACGAAATAACTAGACACTGACCCTACTATCTATGTGATATGAGTGAATGTGACGTGACGCATTGCACGTTGGTGGGAGAATCACCACATGGTAGACTGGGAGATGATAACATATAATACGTCTGTCTACTCTTATCCTTATCATATCATTCAACGCAACGCCAACAACCATACAACATTGTAAGATCATTCTACGATTTTTATAAAGTGAATGAATGAAAACAGTTTCTGGGATTTTGAGTTAAAGGCACGCATTGCATTTGCACTCATCCCATTTCATTTGAAACAACCCAGTCAGTGTTGGTGACTCAACGAGCTTCCACATAATCCTTCTGCCAGAATAAGGATTTCATATGCTGAGCATGCATATATTTTCTTGACGTAAGCTTGAACTTCTCACAAGACGCCGTACCAGGATATGGATAGGATTTCATTTTGTTGAGGGAAGAAACCAAGGGGGAACCTACCGGAACTGGATCATCTCTCAAATCAACCGAACTTCCCCAATAGGATCATTAATCATTACGTCTAATAAGCAGGAAATTTTTGAAAAATAATACGGACCGGAAACACTTGTACATTTTTCATAGATCAGGTTACATCACATCTTTCTACCCCGAAATTAGCTACACAAAAATGTGAGAAGTTTAGTGATGTTCGTGTTCCCAACAAGATCATGGTTCTCCATTAGATCGCTGTCAATTTAATATATTTCTGTTAAAAATCATTCTGGTAAAAAGTGTTAATAGTTCCGAATAAAGGCAGCGAGTTACATTGGTAAGTAATTTGATAAATAGAAGGTTTTTAATTAAAAAGATTGAAATGTTTAATTAAAACGTTGACAAACTTTGATAATGTTATTTCATAGCGTAGGTAGATGGTGTAATCCTCATTATTGTGGTGTAAATGACGTGCCTCTAAAGACTATTGATTCTTCAAATTAATCATGTGCTTAATGTACTCTGCATAATTGATGCAATTATTTATAGAAATATCTTCGTTCCAAGTTCAAAGTAGCAGGACAGTCTTCAGCTAAGACTTTTGGCGTTTAATTCTAAGGCATAATATGCCAATTTCTTTTCGTTGCATGTATCTATCTACATATGAAAATCACCTACGTTCTTGAGAATTGGTGAAGTACTGTTTAAGTATGATTATGAGCAAGCGAACAAAGGCTTTGTTCATGCTGTATGGCTATAGTGTTTCGAGTATATGGATTTTTATCAGTCACAAAATCTACTAAAGCTATTGAGTTACCTCGCCATAGCTCAACTAGGTATATTATGCTGGTACATATGCCTAATTCATTGGAAATAAGTAAAAGCCTTATCCGGTTATTCAAGGAAACTTGTTCTGCTACAGCTTCTGAAAAAATATATAAGAAAAGTAGGTAGCAACTAATATGGTGCAACATAGTGAATGATGAAAACCTTGATTTTGATTTTCATGGAGTTGAGTTGGAGTAGGTCGATAGCAAATAGGTTCACATAATGTATCCGCATCCTGCATTCCCCGAAATCCTGATCTGATGGAAAAGTACATTATAAGACATTATACCCATTATATAAGGCACTGTGTATATCGATATCGATGTATCAACTTCAGCTTTACTTTATCACATCATCATACTCACGATCAGTGTTGGTCAGAGTCATATGATAAAGAACAAGCTAAAAACCAAGTCATGCTGAAACGTATTAAAGATTTCCCCTGGCTATTACTTCACTGATATGACTAGAGTGTGAGTTTGACTTTGCCTTGATACATACTCATATTACTAGTAAAATATATTTCAAATGAATGGATTGAATCTTTTGATCTAATCATATCATCATGATATACCAGCATGGTCTGGTGAACTTCACGAGCCAGGCAATCTAACCTAATCAAGGAGAGAAAACAGTGACATGCCAAAAATCTGCGTAGCTCCTAGAAAAATATGGTTTTCGAGCAATGATCTCCAAATGGTCTTTGTTCAGTTAGTTCAATCGCACTTTGCCAATAGAACAGGAGCCAAGTAAGTTTCATTGAACGTTTAATAGTGAAATATTTAATTTTGGAAGTGGTTGGTTCACGTCCTGGAGTAATGGAACTGGAACGTCGCAAAAATTTAAATGCATTTCTGCTAACTAAACTCAGGTAGATACAATAGGTTATCAATGGAAGTACCAAAGCCATTACTTTTTTAAAGTACGAAAATGAATACAATACGCATATATAAATACAAACTAAATATGCCCTACTTTTCCAGTTCAGTATATTTTAATTTAACATGTTGACTGATACTTTAGAATTGGGTTTATCACGATAATCATAGACAATCACCATCATATTATATCATTTGCGTATTATGTGGACTATATTATATTTACTGCAGTAGGTTTGGAAATGTGAAACTGGAGCAATCGATCGATTTGCTTCTTTCTGCAGCTAGAATATCTCCCAATTTCCTGAAATAACACAATGCAGAACTGGCATCATTAAGTATTTATGAACAAACTCCAGCGCACATTTTGTCATTCATTCGTTCGTTCCTATTGCGTATGAAGAATGATACATAGGATGAAGCACAATATATAAATAGGAAATAGTTTGCGGAAATATTTTGAGTAACAGTTACAGCTTTACAGTTTAGGGTGAGTCACCCCGAATGGTTTTGGATTAAAAGTGTCAAAGTGTGATATATTAGGTATATCAACAGAGGTGCAGTAAAATATGGTTAGCTGTTTTGTTATGATGAGGGACGCATGTTTTGCGCTTTTGTTATGACTATTTACGATTAGTGGTTAGCGAACTTTTTGTGAGTGTATGAATAATAATGGTTTGGTTAGACATGTTCTTTATATACCTATATGTACTAGTATGTACTTTAATACGAATAAAAACAAACACGATGCCTCATAGTGCGATGTTGTTATCGCAGATTGTTGCCACTTTTAAGAGAGTGTGAACTAACGGCATTTGGACACAATTTACTAAATCAATCCGTATTTTATTATTTGGAGTCAATAAAGAGAAAGTTTTTTCCAAGAAAGCAGAATGGATGCGAAAGCAACCCGTTGAATGAGTTGAATTGGATTGAATATATGATGTTGTTGTTGGTACTTTAAGTCACTACTTAGCGATTAGAAATTGGTTTGGAACTCTCTGTTCTGCTTTAAGCAAATGCTTATTTATATTGGCTTTGAGGAAAAGGACTTTCTTAACTATTACATTGTAAATATAGCAAGTACCTAGTCAGGGATTTCACAAATCCCATATTTTCGAATTTCCATATCAGTTCAAGGATCAGGTACGGTTGTTCAGGAAGCTAGCCGTTTTGCCATGTCGGTTAGTATCGCATTCATTCTACAACGTTCGTTCATGCAACTAACTAGTCCATCTTAATTCGAAATACTTTTGCGATAGTTTCGCTGAAAAATTCTTGAAGTAACAAGTCCAGATCTATTTTGGTGTACACTAGTGAGGGATTTATAATTCCTGATCATGTAAGTCATCCTTCAAGCTAAAAAAAAAGGTAGAATTTATATTTTGCACATGTGGAATGGATGGAATTAGAGATACAGTGGGTGAATAATTTTTACTGAATCTTACCGTCAGATTTGCTGACGGAGATAAGTGTATGACCGAATATATAGGTATTCATAAATTAATACAATTTTAGAGTGTGAATTATTCTTCACTATAGAACTTGATGGACAGTTTGCTACACTTAAGATTTCCTTTATGGCTATTTTATATAACCATTTATTCATAGCACAAATTTAGATTGGTAATATCAATCAAGTATTTGTTTGTGCAAGAATATGTCATAAACGTTCCGGCGAGCGTGAGGATACATATAATCAGTTTATAGCAAGGATGTAATAGTTTTAGCAATATCAACTTACACAACTACGCAGGCTATTTATTGTCCTTCCATCGTTATTGTAAATTTTGTTTGTGATTCCGTTTCGGCTCGAAGGTCTTCGCATGAATAACGCAACTAAATTTTTCATATTCTTTTGTTTTATTGCAGATACTGATTGGATTACTCTCTGCTTGACTGAAGCCATTTTTTTCCATTTAGTCATTGATATTCAATCCATTACTCATCATGGGAAGTATTACAGAATCCGAGAATGCAACAGAAATTGCAAATTCAACTGTTGCCAGTTTGCTCGTGGAAACGACGACGCTTCTGAACAACCTCACTACAGCAATTCATAATGAACTCATGGGAAACAGCACAGAATCATCAGCAATTATCCCAACCGAGTTGGCCACAAACGGGACGACTGAAATTCTGGGGCAACCTATGATACCTGAAGACATCCATAAAAATCCCGAACTGAAGTACTTCTCAACTGTGATAATTATATTTTTGGGACTGACGATTCTCATTGTTCCAGTATTCTGTTTTATTGGGGTGGTGTGTGCTCGAGCCAGGGTATTCAGAACGGTTCGAGAGGTAGCTGGGAGGGGTTGGGGATTTAATGATGCAGAAGTACCTTATGCCGGTATGTTTTGATCTTTAAAAATGTGTTTAAGATATTTATGAAAATGCAATGCCATTTTACATTTGATCTCGAAATAAATGTTTTATAATTTTATTTTCAGAATTTGGCTCCGACGACTACTCAAAACCAGATACAGCCACCAGCAGTAGGAGCAGAAATAATGATGTGAAAGTTCTAGTCGCTGGCGACAATCGTGTCCCTTCCAGCACCAGTTCTCCAAGGCGAGACTCCTTCTTGCGATTTCATAATAATGCAACAACAGGTAAGGATAACAATCATGCCCTGAATGAGTAACTTCGATTTGATTTTAGATTGCTGCTAAAATGTCTTTAATTTATGTCTTTTTGGATTTACAGATGAAGAAGACGACATATCATCGCTTCCGCCAACATTTGTCCACAACGCTGCCGCGTAAAATAAATTTAATTCTAATTTAATTACTCGAATACTGTACACATATGAAACTCACTTAGGTACAAATTGTTAAAATATTGATGTTTAATCGTTGTGATCTTTATCACATCATAGCATATGTTTTGTTAACTCTTTAATCTCATATGCGTTGTTAAAGAAAAGTCCATATAGCTATCCATATAGCTCCAAGAGAGGTAGGACACCTTACGAACCTGTGAATCTAAATATGGTAATAATAAGCATAATAATTTTATTAAATCCGCGAATGTTACCATCAATCCACCTATTTACATATTGTAAATAACGATCGTTATATTATTTATGTTTATTTAAAGTTGCAAGGTCAAGAAAGTATTATTTATAATCTGCTCTTTAAATAATTATACGTATGCAGAATAAACGTTGAATTTATAAAATAAAGCAATGTAAAAGGATTGTCATTGAGTTCCAAATTTCATCTTCGAGCGTCCATTCCATATTGCAGAAGATTGGGAGGATTGACCATAGTAAAGAGATTTTTGGACTAAGGATGACTTCTCCGATTACATCATCTCGAAAATCGCAAAACATTCCCGAATATTCATTAAGCTATTCTTTCTTGTAATATGACATGCTGGGGTGCATATTAAATATGTGATTCTTAAAGTTGGAGTTGGATCATGTGCAAAAATTTGTATTCTACTAAAAGAAAGAATAGAATCAATCGATGGGGAATCAATCTATAGAAATTTTGCATGCTTTCTTCCAGCCCATTGATATTTATGCAATATGAATTGATTTTTAAAATACGTCAATCCTGTAGTTCTAATATATTTCCTTCATAAGTATACAACTTTATGGACAATGGACACCCTTTTAGAATATGCAAATTATTTGTAGAAATAAACGGTGACAGCAAAATATCTTATAAGTACATATTTCTTTTGTTAGAACCTACCCTGCTCAAATTAAAGATCAAGGTTGTTCACATAATAATTTTTGATCAAGACAGTCGATTATCACATTTTGGTTTGAATCATCATGATCAGATCGAAATTGAAAAGGGATTGGACAAATGTAAATGGAATACGTGTTATCGTTATCATGCAGCAGAATCAATGGTGACAACAGCTAAAAGAATAGAAGGCATCATCATCTTTTTTATATGAAACATACTCCAGTCCAGTCCAATCTAGTAATTTCACTCCTTCCAATATAATGTTATGAAAAATAACAAAAACTAGCATGACGATGACGATAATGTTATTGGCAATGATTATTTGATTAACCATAGCCTGGTCAGCATATTTGTATATCTCCATATTGTCCTATTGTATTATCATCATATATTGCATTACAATTTGCAATACCTTCTTATTTCATAAAATTAGCTGGAGGGAAAATGACAAAAAATAACTCTGAGAGAAAAACTTATGATCAGGTATGGCAGCGTTCAGACGCAGATTTTTTTTGCTGTTCTGCATGTGTGAACTGTGGACCATCCAATCCACCTGCTCCAGTGTCCAGCCACTTTAGATGAGATATCGCTAGTTGGACCGAGCCAGGTACCTAGTCCTTCCTAGCTCATGAATGTCAGAGTGGGATACTCAGCGTTAGTCGATCTATGCATACCAAGATGAGAATTTCTATAATAAAAATAAATCTAGACGCTGGTGGGAACTACAGCGTTGTTCCCCCTCCAGAATAATCGCTGTCGTGTTTTATACGCTGGAATATTAATGCATTATTATGTTGATCAGATCACATCAGAATCAAGTATCATCCCAACTACTTTCTATCTTTTAGCATCAACACGAGTCACAATCACCCTCTGCTCAATGAAGAATATCCACCGTAAACATGTAGGTAGTACATGCGGTCATGGTCACTTTGTAATTTGTGTCCGCTGATGATTGTCCTAATGCTATAAAACCACCTTGATATTCCAACCCCCATGCAAAAAAAATCATATAGGGTGCTGGTGCTGGGAGCTGGGATCATCTTCATTTTTGGAAATAAATAACAAATACCTTCATCCACCTGGGTTGACGACGAGCCTGTTGCGTCGTCACTTTAAAAAATTCCAGTGCAGTCGCAGTGAAGGAATGTGCATATGCGATTGAATTGATCCAAACTATTGAAGAGAAGGACATTCATGAATGTCCCTCAAAACATCGCACTGTTCATATTTTTCAGTAATGTAACACTGAATTGTTGCAAAATTTGTTCTTCTTACTTGAATTTCATGTTTGTCAACAAGCAACATGGATACATGCAGATAAAAATAGGACTTCTATCTTCTATGTACATTGCTATATTGAATCGTTGATAAAGGAACAACTTTTAATATAGAACCATTCGTGAGTATCACTTTCTATTTAAAAGTTATTAAGTGATTTCAAAGGCCCGTCTCATTCTACTTTTTTCATTGCCAACTTCCACTTTCATTTCATATTTTTTTATGACTTCGTTCCTTCATTTAATGTGAAGTGGTACAGTTTGATTGAATTTTATTTGGGAAAGTGAGGATAGGGATTAGGGACACCCAAGCTACGTCTATATATACTTTGAGCTACACCGAGAAAACATGGCGGATGCTGAATATTTTGTTCAGCTCTTCCTCTTCGGAGCCACCCTCTTCTGTTATATCCTGTTGCTAATTTTCATCCTCTACGGAGCTTATTACTGCTGTCTCCGCTCCTGCCTGAAGGTGAGAAGGAGGCGACAACTGGAACGGAAGCAGGAGGGGGACCCTGAAAATAACGCAGCCTCATTCCGGGGTCATGCTCAACTCATCAATCCCTTCCAGACCAATAACAAAGGTGAGATATTAACTAAGCTAATTAACAAAACCTTATTAAAATTTTTGTAATTATGCATTTACTCTCAAGCACTTTCCATATTACATGGAACTGTTATATTTTGGTGTATTAATAGTAACGATCGTTTCCCATTCTAACGCATCCCCAAGTCAGCGACTGGCAGATGACACAGCAATCACCGAGGACAGTTTGAACTCCAACACGGAGCCGTTGAACAATAATCCGAATCACTTTGTCGATAAGAAATATTACGGTAATTACGTCATTAATGTCAAATAGTAGTTCTGTGCACATTGATTAAATACATAAAAGAATCGATCAATTGCAAAATAATTTTATATCTAACTCTAACTATTTGTGTTTCTTATAGATATTTTCGTGGCATAAGTTATGGATCTGAATATATAGCACTCTCCAAACCGCATCATCATTATCAACTTACAGCTTTCACCAAATGTGTCATTGACATCTTACATTGTTAATCGACGGCAAGATGTCCAGTCCAACGTTTATTCTGTAAAACAAGATTTGTGAATTTTATTTCTCTGGCTGGATAATATGCTTCAACGTTCAACGTGACTACAAATAGCTTTGGCAGAACAAATCTTTTTAGCAATATTTTTGCTTTGATTACTTTCAATACTCAAACTTATATACCTAAACATTATTTGTCTGCATGCATACATGACCGCGATAAAACTGTTAAAAGTATATAAATATTTAAGATTCAAGTAATGATTTACCGTGTACAAATTCCATTTAGTAAAAATTAGTTTGAAGCCCCCGGTTTGTGCCAATGATTTAACGCAGAAGTTATCTTACAGTTAGTACATTCAAATGATATGATACATACCATTACAAATTTACAAACCCGCATGTACATAGGAATAATATGTATACCTACCTAGTTATATGTTATAGTAATGATAGCGATAGCACAAAAAAATAAAATGAGTTAATCTTTTTCACAAGTACAAATACAAATTATGATTATCATAAACGTGATTTCTATTTGCATTCACGTGTTCCCGATTGTTTACAATTAAAATGACCAGATATTGCCCATGATAAAAGTCATCGATTTCCGATCACTGACTTATTTGCTACTCCTTCTGGCTGATTAGGTTAGTGAATACATGGACGGTTTTATGATAGACTGAATTGTGTTAGCTAGGGATTTGGCAAAACAAAACATAGAGCTCGGACATAAACTGAAAAAATCGACTGGTAAAAAATATTGATTTTGTAAATACGATACTATCAAGTTGTGTAGTGTTTTGCTGTACCATAAGTCATATCCCACATTAACATTGCTCATTCATAAGCATGTTAATTTTAAAAGTGTTTCTATTTCAATCCATAACTGTATTCCACGATCTTCTTGGAAGTTCCGGGAATTGAATGCTATACCTGATAAAATCATCGGTTACAGGTTCCGCAATGTTTAATTAATAAAAAGGTGGGTGCTGCGCTGGCAATCCATCATAAATTCATTATTCTTGTGTCATTTCTGAAACATCAGGGTTGACTTTGAATACAAAATCTTTTCCGTATTCCTCTATCACTATCACAAATGCATAGTATGAAAAGTGAAAAAATATCCACCACCTTTATACTTTTCTTCAGTGATACATTTTTAGAGGTGTGTTTCAAAAATTGCTTTTGGTTACGAAAATTAGCCCCGGGAATCATCTCACCGCATTTACATTCATGTTTTCTAATAAATTCAGACTGTACTTTCATATACCATCTTTATATCTATTGTAAAATCTTTAAAAGTTTCAAGACTCCGTATATAAAATAGTGTATGTAGATATGTAATAGTGTAATTATAAATCGTGGTGGTCGTCATAAGGTCAACCTGTCATTTACCTCCTCAACCTTATTTCAACTTCAAATTTTCAAGTAAGTTCTAAGATTTAAAAAGTACTTACAATTTTCTTTTCTTTTCCGTGGTTTTTTCTTCGTGAATTAAATGGTTGTACGTGCTCACATGAAATACTTATAGTTTATTGCTATTGCCTGTTATGTTCTAAATGAGCATATCAAACGGAGGAAAAATATTACGCGGAAAAGTGTTTTAATGTGGGTCTATCCGTCGGCTTTTAACAAGATGCCGCGTTTGCATACTTGAACGATGATGTAAGACATACAATGTACTATAATATGAAACCATGAAATTATCTGACGCATTTTCCATTGACCGGAACACTGCGCATGTCATATGACTAGTTTAATTATTTTAATTATAAAGAATACATAGGAATTAAAAGCATTCCTAATTTTTCTACCTAATTCAAATTGTGTGGCATTGGAAAATTATCTCAAAATATAATTGGCGATCGCGATCCCCATATCAGATCTATGTCAGTCCAACTCTACCAGAGCAAAACAGTCATGGTGTAAGTATTACTGGAGTCGAGTGTTGTGTCTTGTGTAAGAGTTTTTTTGTGTTTGACTTGTTTTCCAAATTACCAGCTCCACATTTCCCTTGTTTTAACTTTACCTTTATGGAAAATACCTAATTTTTATGTAAATGTATTGCAATTATGAGGAGCTAATCACTTTGCCGGCTTGTCCATCTGCCTGAACAGGACATTCAATGCTGACTGATCCTAAAATCATGAATAGTTGTAGATGAGGTAGGTTGTTAGGTAGGGACAGTAGGAAAGGACCGACTCAAAAATGAGGATCATATCAACAAAAGCCAGCCAACTTGCCAATTTACTTCAGCATCATTATGCCAGTCTTGCCAAATAGAAAAAAAGTGAAGAATCACCAAATGATTTTAAAAAAGCAGGTTTCCATTATCGTAATAGGCAAAAATTTTGCTTGTCATATTCATCTCCTCACATCTCAACCAAAGTGTGTACGAATATGCACATGCTCCGTTTCTGCCTTGCTTGGTCTGGCCTGATACAGCCACTTCATCATAATATATTTCTAATCTTTCCCGTTCTTTCACTTATTAGTCAGGCAAGACAAGTTCCAAAGAGAGATAGATGGATTGTACGAGGAACAAGAAAAGGACTCAAAAACGATAAGATCTAACAACAATACTTCTCAAGTATTTTTGCAACATGTTCGAATGTCGAAGTCATGAGTGGGTAAACAAGTGGTTGGCTGGGATGGAGTTTTGCACTGTAACAAACTCATTCACTTTTCTTGTTACTGTTAATTGTGATAATGTTCTGACTACTTTAGCTTCCTCGCACAACAGTTCGTCAAAAAATTCACATAAAAACGGAACCGTGCAAAAGTAAATGAGAATACATGAAAAAAGTCATATATCTGTATTCAGCATGTACAAAATGTACAACCATTTTTCATCGGCAACAAAAATCCTCGTTGTTGTATTATCTTTATCACCCTTTTTCTCTTCATTATATTCCCTTACATAAACTCATAGCCATAATCTCATTCAACAATAGAAATAATGCTGACTCCTTTTCGCAACTTTCATAATAGGGGAGGGTGATGAAGTGAATGTGGTGATGATAACAAAATGAGCTAAAGACATTTCATTTCTTTCTTAGTCATTCCCTATTCATCCACCAAACGAGCTCAAGCTCACAATCAGCGGTTTAATTTTTTTTTTTCATAAAAAAAATATATAACAAAACTTCTCCCCTCCTCTCAACAGTCGCAGAGCAAACAAGCAAACCAAGTGTCTGCAAGCGAGCGATTATCAATATTACTCACTGTCGTGTCTTAAAATTCGTAATATGGAATAGGAATTTGTTTTGACTATATAAATATCAACATATTCCTCAAATTTTGTTTTCCAAGAAACTGACTTCTCAGCAGTTGTCGTCCCGTCGTTGCCTAATTCAAAACTGTCTGAATCCATTCAGATATCGACTATTCATGAATATTCAGATATAATTTATCAGCAGGCTATTTACAATAAATATTTCAAGTAAAGTCAAGTTAAATTAAGACTCGTGCTATCGTTCACTTTTCATGTCAACTAAACTAAATGCCTATCCAGTAAAAGTGCTGAACTGGGCAAAAAATAACTAAAACATCTACTTTATCGCGTAATTTACAAACGAAGGTTGGTTTAGTAGGTTGGTCGTAGCATGCATGACTGACAATGAGTCAAGAAATTCACATTTATTGATGTCATCACGTTCCTTGTGCGTAAGCTTACTTTGGAATAGGACGGGTGTGAACAAGGCTTCATTTCATATGTGTATGAATTTTATTTCGAAACATAAATTGAAATGAATAGGAACAAAATGTTGGCGTACGGGTTTGTTCATGAAATGGTCTAAAGTCGATTTTAGGTACCAAACAGCCCAATTCCATACAGCCCCAAGATCACTCCTCAAGAAACGTTCGCATCGACGACATGTCACTCCATGGAGCATCATGACATGACCAGACCAGACCAAATACGATACAATAACACGTGATACCTACGGATCAACTATTCTGGCACAGAAAATCATGTAAAACTGTTCATCGTTTGTGATGTGATATGTGATACATTATTCGTGAAATATGTACTGTTGTGCAGAATCATTCCTTCCTTTGGCATGATTTAGGAAAGTGAAAAGGTGGGTGGAAAGAAAAAAGGAGGACTAGAATACAGAAAAGTGAATAGCAAGATTTATTTTTTTATTTAAGGAAAATGAAAAATACTCGTTATCCAAATCGTTTCATTTTCAACTCCACATGCAAGAGAATCATAACACCAGGTATATCCTCCCTCCTATATGGATTAAAGTGATATCATAAATGAAACATTGAACTCATATCATATCGCGTCAGTTTAGTTTTGAGCTTTGTTACTTTGATTCTCATTCTCTGTTTTCCTTAAAGCTTAAGCTCATCCTTTTGTTACGTGTTCTATATATCCCATTCAGGTAGAAAACTGCATGACTCCCGATAATATTCTTCAACATAATAATATACGTACCTATTGTTGATCTTGTTCAGTCTTCTTGACAAGCTCGTCTTGTTAACCTTCAGTTAGTTCAGTTCAGTTGTGCCAGATCCGGTGTGTGGAGGTAGCTGGTGCAGTGGCAGTGAGGTTTGGTTATCCATCTCATATAAAACAAAACATTTTCCTGAAGTGCATAAGAATCCCGAATTAACATACATAATTAAGACGCTCAAAACTTTGACGTAAATCCATACACCTGGAACCGTTGTAAATGGAGCCAAATTGCCCTGTCCTGTTTTCCACTCGTAAAATTTGTCTCCGCCGGAGTGTGACGTATTTCACGGAATAAATTTTGGAATTCGCATTTGCACGCAGCCCCATCGGCCAACATGGCTTTAGTCACGTTGAAACCAAGATGCTTATCTTCGATTACAGCTTCCACAGTAGCAGCGGGATTGCTACTTGTTCTGGGATCGGCTCTCCGCCAAACCCATGCAAATCCTCTAGTCTACCCAAATAGATTCAGCTTTCAAAAAACCACAACCACCAGTTCAACTCCGGTACCAATGTAAGTACATGTTCTTATGAAACCTATTCAAATAGTCATTAATTATTTAATTATACTTTCTTCAAGCACTTTGCTTTGTCATCTTCCGGCCATCCACTAACGATGGCCATTTTCTGTTTGGCCTTGTAAACTATATTTATGCTATTGCTACATTTATGTATGTAGAAGTGCGCAAGTAGCCCGAAAATTCCTCATTCATTTAATTTTTATTATTCATCTTATAAAAATCTTTGGAATTTTGCATCCTTTGCTATTTTTCTCTAGGTATGGTCATGACCATTCAAACCACAGTATTTCATCCACATTTGGCAGCTCCGCCAATGAGTCAGGATCACCCACTGCACGGGGCTTCCGATATGATATCGCGGCATGGGTCATCGGCGTCATCATTTTCGTCTGCTTTCTAATAGTATTATTTTATCCAAGGAGGAGGGAGCCCATCAATGACGAAGTCTCATCTTGTTACGTATTCCCACCAAATAATGATCTGAATCCGAAGATAGATGCTGACTCGACACGGATAATCTCGCAGTCCTCTTAAGATAAAGTCCACCGAGGAAGAAGAAAACGCGCAGAAACTAGTTTTGTAGTTTTTAATTTATCGTTGATACAAATATTAAAACATGCATCTCTCTACCAGTTTTTCTCAAATACTTAAGTCATTGATGTACTTACTTACTATTTCACTGTTTATGCGCATGTATAAATTGTCATTGTATTGGTGACATCCTTAATTTTAGCATTTTAGATCTTCCATAAAGCTTTCATATCCTACTGAAGTTGTTGTTCATGATAAGTTATTTATGTTGAAAATATTGATAGGTCTGAAGTAGTAAATAGATATAAAGTACGAATGTTGAATTTTGTTATTTAATAATTTTTAAAATATGTTATAATATTAACCACAAGCAAACTTTACCTATGAATTCCTTTATCAAAGCCAGTTGCATGACATGAGATGATGAGTGTGACATGAATCATTTCATAGTATTCAAACCCTCGTTACAGGTTTTTATTACCTATTGCGTTTTAGTTGATAGTTTTTCGTAGTAAAACCAAACTCTTGTCGCAGTGTAAACCTAAGTTTGTCTCTTCGTAATGTGTTATTGTTATGTCAAATGAAATGAAATACGCTTATTACGATACAACGAAGTACTTAAAAATAAAATATAAAGCTAAATAAAATGTGGAATGCCTTTGTCTCCTTAATATAAAGTTGAATAAAAATGCGCAATTAAATTATTTATAAATGAGTGAACCAACTAGTTAATGATATATTAATTCACTTTATTTAGCCAAAAGTCAATTAACGTCAAAGCATATACTTACGCACCACTTCCTATCAACACAAGTAAGGAAAGGAAGACGTGTATAGGCATGACCTTGAAATCTTGTCAATTTTGCATATGACATTTGACAGTGTTAGTTTAAATAGCGTATAGAGTCACGCAATCTTTTAATTATAATAAGGTTGATTTGATAGATAGATAAGGAAAGATAATTCATTCCATCTTAGGTGAAGAAGTCCGGAGCAAGGACATGGCGAACAATGGACAGTTGTTGCTTCTTCCGAGTGTAAAAGGGATTGTATGCTTATTGCAGAATCATGGAATTGGTTTTCCTAACTTCATCTAAACATTTGCCCATAAATGGATGAGACTTGACTAAACGATGACAATTAACTTTATATTATTCCTTATTCTCAAGAATGATAACAGCAAACTCATCCGCTATTATGATTATTTATCAAAATGATAACAAAAAAAGTTAGCATGCAGTAGCATACCTATCTACATAGACACATTCATACAAGGCAAGTGGCTGTATGCAACTAAATTAATTCTAATTATTTCTCACTCGAACTACCTACAAGTATGCACCTTCCTAGGTATTCAAGTTTGTACCGATGCCATTCATATACAAAGACAAAAAGCAGTAATACAAAAATTGGAAAGAAATTATCTACGTATGCTATCGTTATTACTTTGATAAAAATTTATTTGATTATTCTTCGTCATTTTTAGCATTTTATTTGCAATTTCACGATTCCAATCCAATATAGAAATCATTGCTAACTGGTTTCACACAGTACCCCCTTTTCATTTCAATACCGTCAATTGTCTAACCTAAGCGTACTGGTCGTCTGCTGTAAAAATCTGACTAAAACATAAATAAATACTGTCATAAATATTATCACCATTTATTTGCTCCATCAAACTGTCAACATCGCCGTTTTACCACTCTTCCGCTCGACTGTATATGCATGCAATCGGAACTTGTATTTCTGTTTCTTTTCTTATGAATACAATCTTGAAACCTGCAAACCAAAGCAAACAAATGGATAAATATTTCGTTGCTAAAGTGGAAGATTTTGGAAGAAGAAATGGCTTCATATACAATGCCCAACATTGTTTTACAATTTGGTTTACACAATTGACATGATTTGAATAAATGATTGCCTAATAGTTCATAATTATAAAATGTTTTCCCCTTGTTATTTATGGCCTCGAGCAAAAGAATAGCAAAAGGCATAATTAGAATTATTACTGGCAAATTAATAGGATGTAAATATATACAAATTGCTGACTACAGTAATTGAAATCCAAACCAGAAAGTGCAACACAAGGCAACCAATCATCTAGGCTAGTGTGCACGTACATAAAATATTCTTAAGAAATCCATAATAAGTAAAGCTAGAAAGGTCTGGTGTACAGGTAGTGATTAGCGTAAACTTAATCTTAAAATTTGGACAAAAAAATTGTTAAATTACAACTTACCGACAAAATGAAATCTTCGAAATGTTACCATTTAGCCGTTGCAATTATTCTGTCAACATTACGTAAGCTGGCCATACAGATCAATCCCACAGATTAATTGGATATCATAATATGTACCTCGAGATTTAACTAAAGGTATTTTCTTTAATTTTATACCTGCGACCTGCGTACATTACATTTTAGTAGCATCTACAAGAGCATTTCCTGAAGACGAAGCCGATGCCCCAGCATCTCCAAATGCGGCCGGTGCATCAGCACCAGCATCTGATGGCGGTGGCCGTCCAACAGCACCCAGTGCTCCTTCCAAAGTAATTATACTGGATGCAACGACTACCATATCACCAGAGGAAATTGCAATGGACGAGATAATAGCTGAACTCAAGGTTAAACAATGCATGATGCTCTTTGGGGATTGCTGGGGTAAGACGAATTAATTTGATTTGTCATGTGTAAGGCATTTTATTGGCGAATATATCGAAGTATAATAATATTGAAAAAAATATGCAGCATTATTAAAAGCCACGAAACCCCACCTGAAGGAAGAGACGCGTATGAAAATATGCGTAAGGAGAATACATGGATATTTGATATGTGGTAAAATGACAGACGACCAAGCTAGTCAAGCAAAAGATGAAACGGAAGCAGAACTGGCAAAAATGTGGGAGGAGGAAGTGGAAAGACGAAACAAGCAAGCGAAAGCCAGGAAAGGCAAAGCTGCACGAAATGAAGAGAAAAATTCTGTGATGAGACAAACTGACTAATACACAATTATGCCGACTGTTTAATGAGATTGACGTAATCGTGATTTTGAAACAAATAAGTTTTAGCATGAATTATATTCTAATCATACTCACTAAATCATACTCGTGTCGTTTCTGAAATAAAATTAATTCGAAATGTTTTATTACTAGTTTGATTACGCAACTTAATTTGACTTATAGCTTGGCAGTGATTATGTCTCCAACAATAGCAACTGCTTCGATTTCCACAAGAGCTCCCTGTAACAGATTTCGACATCTTTTTAAACTCTCATCAACCATTGCAAAAAAAATATTGATAATCATATATATATATTCCTTACCGACGGAAGTTTGGCCACCTGGTAGGCTGCCCTGGCAGGTAGATTTCCCATAAAAACTTAAAAAATCACATTTTTATTACAAGACATACTTATGAATATTCATAAATTTACATGTACGCACGCCCAGCTCATGTGCAAAAAATTATTGACGAATATTGTTTAGTTCGAAGAATGAATTTTTCTTACATGACGAATAGACGGAATTCATTTTAGGTCCCTCACTCAGATCCGCCATTAAAACAGTCACTTTAACCACTATGTAGAATAAAATTACAATGAAATGAATTATTCAATAATCTCGCTTCCTCTTCACTTTCAATTGGAATCTATTTCGCATTTGAGGAAAGAGAACACCAACTATGCATCATATCCGATATTCATTGTTCATCATACCATTTGAATGATCTGCACCAACTTCCTTCAATATGTGCCCCATATTTTCCAACGCCACCTTGGTCTGGGCCTCTATGCCATTGGCAAGCTCCCCTTTAATATTCCATCCGATTTGTCCAGAAATGTACAAAGTTTTGTCGACAAGTACTGCTGGGCTGTAATTTTATAAAATTCAAGGTCAAAACATAAAAATATAATCTCAGGTTTTTTACTGCCTAAACTGTCCTCAATGAGCAATAAAATCGCACCTGAACGGAAGCCCACATTGGTACAACTTTGGGGAATTAATTTGTCTTCGAACGGTGGCAGCCATGTCAATCTTTATTTGTTTTAATTAGAAATTTTAAATTCAAAATATTCCGAAATGCAACACAAACTTTCTTACGATGAACGATCAAATTGAAGTGACTTGACTGATTCGGTTGAATTCTTCTTTTATTCTACCTGGTAACTTATGCAATGTTAAATGTTATTTATGATAGAATCATAGAATTACATAATATTATCCCGCACACCAACAAACAGCATCTGTCTGTTTAGGTTAGTATGATAAAGTAGCCCAAATTAAAAACGTATCACATCACATATACAAGTTATCAATGCACCTATTTGGAAAGCATAACACCCCGTTCATTGGAAGCTTGAAGTTCATTTACTCTAGCAGGGCTCTTGACGTTGCGTCCGGTTCGTTGTACATCTTTCATACAAATATGAAGACCAAGGTCAATTTTTTATCATTCGTCGGAAGGTCGCATTGGACTCCAATGAAAGTTGTATCTAAGGCCGTGTATTTTCGTATAATATGCTGTATCATACAAAGATCTTATAGTAACTAATTGGCATATTTTATTTGTAATCAACTGAAAATCATGCAGCATGGGATTTTCTGGAACTATGAACTGCACTGATTTGAGACAAGGTAAATACTAACGTTATATTAATAATAAGATGAATGATGAGCAAACTTACTTTCTTGTCAGGTCAGAACATTGATTTTCATCGAAATAGAAAGTTAGATAACGAGGTAGGGAGGTGAGGGTTACACAAGATTCGTTATTAGGTTGGGCAATAGGATACCTTTCGCCTGTGGAAATATGAGTAGACCGTTTTGAGACATCTGATGTGCTTCGAATCATGTCACTAAAACAAGATCATGACATGACTAATATTTAATGAATTCACAGCCTGTGAAACACAATTTAAAACGAAACAGCAAATGAAAGCCAGAAAAGAAAGCATGAAAAGGCAAAGATACCCGAAATCAAGATTTTTTTGATGAGATTAGACAAACAGATTAATAAACGATTGGACAATTTATTGAGATTCACTCAAAATATCTGGTATCGAATTTAACTATAACTGATTTAATTCCGCAACTTAAATTGAATTATAGCCTGGCATTGAGTATTTCTCCAACAATTGCAACAGCTTCGATTTCCACAAGGGCGCCCTATAACAGATTTTGATAACTTGTTAAGATCTCATTAATTCTTACAAAGATTAATTATTGATAATGATACATTTCCTTACCACCGGAAGTTTGGCCACCTGGTAGGCTGCCCTGGCAGGCTGATTATCCTTGAAAACTAAAAAAAATCACAATTTTATTACAAGTCACACTTATAAATATTCATGAATATCCACGTGCGCACGCCCCTATGTTAGCAAGCATTTTTTAGTAGTAAAATACAGTTTTCTTACAAGAAGAGTAGACACCGTTCATCTTAGGTCCATCATTCAGATCAGCCATTAAAACAGTCACTTTAACCACTATGTGGAATAAAATTACAATGAAATGAATTATTCAATAATCTCTCTCCCTGTTGACTTTCGATTGGAATATATTTCACATTTGAGGAAAGAAAAACATCAAGTATTCATAATATGCCTTGTTATAAATGTACCATTTGAATGATCTGCACCCAGTTCCTTCAATATGTGGCCCATATTTTCTAACGCCAATTTCGTCTGGGCTTCTATGCCACTGGCAAGCTCCCCTTTAACATTCCATCCGATTTGTCCAGAAATGTACAAAGTTTTGTCGACAAGAACTGCTGGGCTGTAATTTCATGAAGGTCAAGGCATACGAACATAATCTGGGGCTTTATTGGAATAAAACATTTAGAATGAGCAATAATATAGCACCTGTAAGGAAGTCCAGACTGAAACAACTTTGGAGTATTAATTAGTCTTCGAACGGTGGCAGCCATGTCTGTCTTTACTTTTTAATTAGAAGTTTTAAATATTTCTAACTACCAAAACTTTATGATCAACGAACAAATTGTAGTGACTTTTTGACTGACAATTGTGAATGGATTAAACTCTTCTTGGTAACATGTATCCGACCTGTCAGTAACAACAACAACTTATGCAATGCACTACAAGGATTATCTGCTATCTGTTTCGTCTCGACTGGAATATGTAAGTTTAGTATTGTAAGGTAAATCGCATTCAAACGATAAGTTTAAACATGTAGATATCACACCACAAGTTATGAATGTATTTGGAAACCGTATTAGTCGATAGTCGATTGGAAGCCTCATATTCATTTACGTACTAAACTGGGGCTTGGCGTTCAGCCCGGTTTGTTGCATATCTATATGAGGACCAAGGTCATTTTGATCATTCATCTGAGGTTGCGTTAGACTCAAATGAAAGTTGCATATAAGGCCGTATATTTTTGTATATGCCTTTCCATCCAGGCCCAAGATCATCTTAGTATAAAAGAATATGCTAGGCAAGTCCTTTGGTTTGCCCGATTTTTCCTACTGGCCATTCACTTGCAGCGAGTGAGTTGGGCCATCAGCTGCGCCGTGCTAATTCTGTAGCTATTGTATCGTCTGTTTATGTGCTACTTACTCGCGGCGCCTTCGACGATCATGTGCCCCTTCATTGATGAGCAGTACATGTTCTCCCTTCCAACCGCCTTGCATCACAATGCCCCACTTATCAGATGAATGCGTATAAGCACGACAAGCTCAGTGTAGGCTTACTTTGGTCTTTGTTGATGTGGAAGCGTCATGTAAGTTTTTTTGTTTGGCAGCAGGCAGACATTAGACATGCAAATTACTACCGGAAGTACTTTTAAATTACATTTAAAGTTAATTAATTAATTAACTGTAACTATAGTACTCTTCGGAATTAAGAGCTGAAATTTAAA